>JBBPRP010000819.1:0-10310 GCA_038093135.1 Leccinum longicurvipes
TACAGCTTGCCCTAGACAAGCCTCATGTACAGTAGTATAAATATTGAATACCAGCAACCAGAACAAGTCAGTCTTGTTCTTGTTGGAATTCCCTCTGACAACGACTGCTCCTTTCTAAGTCGCGTTCACATTTAGGTGTGCCAGATACTGTATAGTGTCATTGGTCGCCTTCAATAGTGACTGGACTGTGTCTTCAAGATTGTTCTTTTCAATCTCCAAGCGTAGTGTTGTTCCGGCCCGGCTTGGCCTGAAAGCCGAAGCTTGGGCTCGGCTTGGTCAAGCTTCAGGCCTGCTATTTTCTGGGCCAAGCCTGAAGCCGGCTAGGCCATACGTTATGGCTTCGGCTCGGCTCGAGGCCCCGGCCTGAGTAGCACTAGGACTAATGACAATTGACACAGATTGCTACTACGAACTCAGTACTAGAGGTCCATAAATGGGACAAATACCATACTATCATCCTCGTCTTCATCCTCGACATCCTCATCATCACTTACAGCATTCCCACTGAGTCCCGACCCATCACCAACCAATTCTTCGAGCCCGTCACGGTCATAGTAGTCTTGAGTATTGCCTGTAGTAGGTGCACCGGGCATAGTAGTCTCATCACCGAATTCCAAATCTTCACGAAACAAAAGGTTTTTGTGTGCCAGGCACTTCATGCACTGTAGCGCTTCAACGATATCGGCCTTGAGGCGGTTCCGACGTTTGCTGATTGTGATACCGGCCGAAGAAAATGCATGCTCGGATGAAACCGAACTCGCCATAATTGACAAGTTGTCGCGTGCAAGTGATGCCCACACTGGATAACGTGCTGCATTTAACCCCCACCACTGCACGATGGACAAAGCTCCCATGTTTTCGCGTGTCTGTAGGTACTCATGGAAGCCTTGTAGCCATGGCTTGGTAGGATCACGCTGGCAACCATCAGAGCCCCTGGATGGTTCCGTATCGCTGTCTTCATCCGACGAGATTTGAACAAGCATGCTGAATGATCGTGCTTTGGTGATTTTTGGGCCTTTTGCCCCGTGCTGCGAGGAAGAGGACCCTGCATTGTGACCATATAGTGCCTCATACCGCTCACAGTACTTCATGTCAATGGTCTACCATTAGTTCGGAACAAAGACTCAATGATCAGAATACTTACGATCTTCTCAATATGTTCCATCACGTTGGCAAGCAGGTCTCCACCCCAGTTTGAACGTATATGGTTCAGTTTCTGCGCAGGGTCAAGCACTGGACCATTCCGAGTCATTACGGTGTAGTCTACATATAGACTTGACATGTTAAGTACTTACCCATTGAGATTATATGTGCGTCAGAGGATGCGGTCCGTTCATAGTAATCAGACACTTTGCTGATGCCGGCCTCAAGCGCTTCTTGGAAATCCGTATACTTGGTACCCTTTTTGCGGGTTGACCAAGCCTTGTGTAGCGCCTCTAACGCAGGCAGAGCAGTGTGTAGGGTGGGGCCACCATCAGTTGAAAATGCATGTTGCGCCTTCTCAGCATGCTGTAATCCGAAATTAGCATACACAATACACGATAGACACGAAACGTTTACCCCAAGGAGTGAGAGTAGCAGTTGTACACACTCCCATTCATATTCCGATAATTCCAGATCTAAAATCTTGCGGCGCTTGGCAGAATCGTGTTCATGGATAGCCAGACGACGGACAAACAAATTGACTTCCTGAGAGGCAATCAGCATTACAGAACAGTAACGAAGACTTAAATACCTACTTCCTTGAGATTCAGAGCACGTTGAAGCATTAGGTAGGTCGATGACCATCAAACCGGCATATTGAGGAGCAGCTGCACTGCACGGTCACGTGGAACGTGGCCATCATCAGTGCTCATCTGGAGGCGCTGAAAGAGTTCCTTGCGCTGTGCAGAAGAGCGCTCCTAGAAATAAATTAGAATTGTATGTATTTATCCTCTTAATGTGTACGCGCACCTTGATGGCAATGGCCCGCACGAGGCCAACTTCGTCACGAGTATCGTCTGCCCGTCGCTCAACTACTAGCTCAGCATTGGGAGTGGCCGGGTCATAGTGCTTGGACTTGCTATGGGCAGTGAGGAGTGCTTGCGTAGCAAGGTTGATAATGTGTGCCAAGCACCGTAGGCGGTGTTTCTTGGCATCGAATGCTTGTCCGGTAGCTGATTCAGTTAGTCGAGCGAGTTCTTGCATCATCGTATCATTGTTCGTAGCATTGTCGGATGTGACGTAGCCAAGCTGAAAGCTGTTCGTGAGATAATATCATTGGACGATTAGGCTAAGTGACGCGCACCTTATGTACAACATCAAGTCGTTTGATAACTTTAAAAAGTGCTTGTCCCAGACGGGCTCCATTGTGCGCATTGTTGAGATGCACAAAGCCCAAGAGTGCAGACTCGATGGTCCAGACAGTAGGGCTCCGCTCCTCAATCCAGGAGCCTGTGACAGCAAAGTATCCGTCGATGTTTGAGGCTTGCCATGCATCACACGTAAGATTGATGCTGCCCTTGACAGTATCGCTCTGTTCAAGTCAATAAAATCAGTCGAGAATGTGGGTTGTGCACTTGAATCAGACTCACTGTTAACCGCTTGCGCAGGTCGAGGAGATGGTGCTTGAAGAGGTCGACCACTTTCTGCCAGGTGTCCTTACGAGTTGGAATAGTCACGCTATTTGTAGCGCAGGAGGTGAGATTGATCATGGCTTGGAATGACGGATGTTGCAACGCATGGAGGGGCTAAGATGGTGTAGTAGATCAGACCACCGACCTCAACGACTAACGATACATAGTACATACCTGATCCGTATCAATGAGCCAGCGGACTGCAAGGTCACAGAACCTCGAGTCCGTGTATTTGATGACTGGCTCCTTGCAAACGAGATGCTTGTCCAGACTGGGCTGCACGCTCAGCATGGCATTGGCCCGTCGCTGCTTTGTGTCGTTTGGCAACATCGACTCGAAGTTGTGTTCTGTGGCCCACTTAACGTAGTCAGCCTATATATATTGGGTCAGCGTCAGCATAAAACAAGTATGTAGCAGATGGCCGACGCACCTGATGGTTGGCTTGCTGGTGACGGCGCAATGTGGTCGCCTCATTGACAATAGCGACCGCTTTTTTGTGGGACTTACTGCAACGTGTTCAGAACGTTTAACCCAATTTACAATAATATCTAAACTACTCACGTGCAAAGATTACAATCCCTATATTTTTTGCCATTCTTCTCATACAGAGCTGAAAAAAAATGTTCGATATCAAGGCTGCGGCTTCGACGCGTTGGCTTGGTCGGCTCATCAATATCAATGAGTTCGATATCCTTCAGCAGTCCATCTGAGCCGGTCTCTGTAGGTTCATATGACACTGGTGGGCCTCCATTCTGCACCGTGGTCGTTTCTGCAGATGTCCGATCGTTTCCTGATAAGTGTTAAAAATAACACCGGGCAATACTGTAAAAATTTACGCAGTACCTTTTGTGAGTCGTTTTTTCTTCGAGACAGTTGTGCTGGCTTCAGCTGGGGTGTCCTCGGTTGCTGCAGTGGGTTTGCGTTTGGTGGTACCTGCTGTGGTTGACTCAGTTGGGCGGGTTGCAGCTTGTGCCTGTCTGTGCGAGAGCAGCTCGAGCTCGGCGGCATTATCGGCACACGTAATTCTCGCCGAGGGCGCAGGCACACGCCTGCGGCGCTGCTGTTCATCTCCGAGATCGGCTGTATCAGCCATCACAGATCTGGCCCGGTGGGTGTGAGAGGAAAATTTTCCAAATCACGTCACAGCGTTCATTTTGAAACGGCAAAGTCCGGCCTTGCGCAGAAAATTTAGCTCCGCTGCCCAATTGGGAATACTGATTCGAAACCATGGCTTAGAGGGCTCGGCTTGGCCCAATCAAAAAGGGAGCCGAGCCATAAGCCCCTATAGGCCAATTGCCTTGGCTCGGCTTGGCTTGGCCCCTAAGGGCTCGGCTAGGCTCGGCTCCGGCTTCCGAGCCGGGCCGGAACAACACTATCCAAGCGACACGTTTCGCGTTCCAAGAGTATCAGTAGAAAGGACGAACCAATGAGGTCGTGATCTCACACGAGTAGCCTTACACACATCGTTGCGGTAGGGTGAGGGAAGGATGTCATAAAGATTCCGAAGTGTGATGTTCTTGTCTCCAGCGATCGCAATATCATAGCTTGGTGAGATGGCCATGGAAAATATGTTGTGGGAGTGGTGAATGACGGTCCTGATTTGGTGATGTGTCTTTGTGTCCCAGAGTGAGAGTGACGAATTAGCGCAGACTGCAATGATTGTGTTGTTGCATGCTACTGCGATACACCTTGGTCTGTCGTCGCTGTGAATGCGCCATGTCGCAAGCGTCTTCTTGGTGGACACGTCGAGATAGTGAATGTTTTCATCTCCGGACAAGGCAAAGAGGTGGTCGGAGTCGCTTGCCCATGCAAGGGATCCGTTGCCATCAAACTTGACCCAATTTGGAAAGTCTGCGAGGAGGCTACCGTCTTTGCTGTCGTAGATGCGAACAGAGTTGCGAGTCCACGTGGCAGTAGCGATGAACCGCCCGTTGGGAGAGAATTTGACGGTGGCCACCCAATATTCGTGTTTGAATGGGCCGAGGAGTCGGTCCCACGTGGGAAACGACCAGACACACAGCGTCTTGTCCGTCGATCCAGTTGCGATTTTCGATCCATCTGCCGAGATGTCCAATGCCTTCACCCCCTCATCATGTGCTTGGACCTCTGTCACCTTTTCAAAGCTCTTCGCATCCCAGACGATCTTGACCACTCTTCGTCCCACACATGATCGATTTGCCATCTTGTGTGACTTGCATGTCGAAAATCGTACTCCCGGCGTCCTTTGGCCCCTTCCCCGCCTCCTTGCCATCATCCACTCGCCATTGTCGAAGCTTCTTTTCCCATCCACCGCCCACGACATGCTCCCCATCAGCAAGAAAAGTGACCGAAAGTATACGATCCTGAGCCACAATTTCGATTGGATTGGCGTTAGTTGCGATGGTGCTTGTTCCATTCAATTCCTGAGTATCCATCAGTACCTCTCTTGTGTTTGTCGCCAATGCTTGCACCTGCTGACCACCGTCCAACGAAATGGGGTACTCACACTATTCGACTCTGTTGCTCTTGTCAGCCTCCTCGATGCGGCCTTGCTCACATACTACTCACCGTTCCTCTTCTTTGAGCGAAACCTGGAAAGCATACTGGATCAGGTTTAAGTACAAAGAGGATTTAATGCCTGGTCGTTCTTTATCGCTTGGCATATACGTGGTGACGCTCATTTATTCCCACGCATTTACCCTGTGCCCTGGGCGCTCAGGTTCATTAATCTCTTTACGCACAAGTATGGCCCCTATCGTGGTTGTGGTCTTCCCGAGAATACCCCATCTACCGGTCAAGGATTTTAAGGGCGGTCTCTCTCATCTCGTTCCGACATTTTCGTCAAATGTTCTTCATGAAGCCACGCTTCGGTATCACTATCTGATCGTTATCTCCAAGAACTGAGCTAGCAACGTGACTTCCTTAATTGTAGACCCACTTCGACTGGTGTACTCAAGAGGCAATTCTTCACCATCGTATCCGTCCGTTGATACTCCTTCCGATCGACTGCTCTTAATTCCAAGTCACTAACCCTTGAACACCATCGGGGGACACGTCGCCCGCTGAGACTCGACACACGCATCTTCACACACACCCTCTCTCTTCAACACCGTCAATCATTCTGAAGAAGAAACCACCGGTAGGTCATAGGCATGTTCAACATTCCAGAAGACACTGAGCGCGGAAGCGATAAATGATGGACGATGCAGAACCAGGTGTGAACGGGGCAGATGCATCTGCGCGCTGTCTAGTCACGTTTTCGAAACGCACTCCATATCATAATTGAATCGGACCAAAATAGCTCTCACTGGCAACAATTCCGCGACCAGCAGAGATCAAAGATGGACTCGAGATATTCTACGCAATGCCAAACCTGAGGATCCAACGAAGTAGGCGTCCCTTTGCCCTTTATCGACCTTTGTTTCACATTCGGGGCCATCTCCCCCCATTTCCAAGGCGATATTTGGAGCCAGTGTCACGTAATTAGGGCGAAGGAGTTGGTGCCGTTGTGTCCCAAGTTCCGTCCAACTCTGCATTGAAACCACAATGCACTGCTATCACTCGCGGGAGTGTTTAATCGTGTGCGCATTCAAGGACAGAGTCTCGGGCAGGGTGGGTAATCTGTGCCTTGGAATTTAGAAACTGGGTTATCTAGAGTTTGAGATCAGAACTCGCCTGGATGTAATTGTTATGCAAACTACAGAATATTATACAACGCACATATTTTCTTTCGTTCGTATTTGCGCCTGCCACATCGCGCGAGGCATTCGATAGGACCTAGTGAGCTCGACGCCAGACAGTCCAGTGGATAAATTGATCATGGATGCGATACGCCCACTCTACATCCTTAGCGCATCGCGAGGTATAACGCGGACTGGCAGGAACCCCAGCGCAGCTTGAACTTTCAACCTGCCGTCAGCCAGACACATGTTTTTTCTTCTTTCCTGGGCTCGCCCAGCATGATGCACGAGTCAATCTAAACGCGTCTCTGAACATCTCGACATCAATCGAAAATATTTATTTCGGCAAACGCATCCAGGGCGTCGGCAAGTTCGCGAGTCATGTCCAGAGACAATGAAATCAAAAAGTGCCTGTCACGTGAAGCGCCTGCTAAGCACTTCACTCGAGTCTGACAGTATTAGTACCGTCGAGCCTTTGCTGGTCTTGCGATAGGGGATCTTTCTCGCCACAATGGAGCAACACGACCAGAAAATATTAACAGCCGAAGATTGAAAATCTAAATATCCTACTCCCCAGGTGGGCGAAAGGTACCATCGATCATATATATTACCCCGTTCTTGGCCTAGTCATGAAAATGAGCACCAGTCAAACAACCGAAAATCACAGACCATTTACCTCTTTCATCCCCAACTATCCGCGCATCTCCTTCGAGCGTGACACCCGCCCACTCGGGCGGGTCCTCGCCCTCCCCATCCTAGACAGGCGAAAACGTGACCGACTGGTCTTCGAGCAACATCTTATACGTCACTAGCGCGTCGGACAACGAGATCTGGTCCCGAAGAAAGAATCGCATCATGAGCGAACGCCAACGACACATACACACAACGAAGCTGGTAATGGTGGTGGTAAACTCACAGAAATAATATGTCCCACGACCGCGTATCATACCGGCGTCTTTGCGGGGGAGGTCCTTGATGACTGTTTCGGGGGATGATCAGACATACATAAGATCACCATGCGCACAGAGCACAAACGCAACGTACGGTTTCTTCTCAAGCTCAATAACAGCTTTTTTCGTCTGTACGAGCATTGTCTATCGATTCCTCGCTATGCTAAACCCAGCCTCGTGCTCTGTCCCTCTTGCGTACGAAAAGTAAATACTTGCAGACAACTTGATCGTCAGCAGGTCCGTCAGGTTTTGGTTGCGCCGTCGTCAGGAGCATGAACATCTCTTCGAACGGGTCTGCGATCCAGTATGACTGGTGGCAATAGTACAAAAGACGCTGAGACACAGTAGCTTTGCTTGCCACAATTAGACACCATATAATGGGTTTATCCGATGATTTTTGTGATTTTTGTGATTTTTGTGATGTGATCGCGTTGGAAGATCCGTCGGTAATTTCCGGCCCGCCAAATTGCTTTCGTAATCATAACCCCTATTCCTTCCCATGTAAGCAAGCACTCCAGGTTGGCATGATCTCCTGTAGGTAGGCCCTTCGGTAGGAAGATCGTAATCCAGGTGAGAGTTTAACGTTTAATATATTCGACTCCATGATATGACCAGTCCCAAATTTTGGAAAGCGGCCCGGGTGGAACGTGAGTCGGACGCCACTCGTTGATCCATAACGGCAACATGTCATAAAGTGAGTCAGTTCAGTACAACGTCCGGTTGCAAGAATCTCACCGTGTCATGCTTTGTAGTCAACAACACAACAAGAACGTAAGTAGCGATGGTACACATGACGATGAATATAGTAACGTACGAAAGTAAATACCTAGCAATCCTCCCCATCACCGTAAAAACTTGAGGAATACATATCTGAACCGTCACGTTCAGTGTGGTCGATATCGTCATGATCATGCTCCAATTGTCCACTTGGTCCAAATAACGGAGTACGCGCTTCTGGTAGAGTTATCCCATCACGTTCTAAATCGTGTTTGATCTCGTTAATATGACATTCTGCCTCCTTCAGGGCGGTTTCAATCTCATCGCATTCCGCTGTGGCAATAATGCGCATCACGTCGATCTCCTGGACTCGTCGTCGATAATACTGTAAGTGTGCTACAAGAGTGTCCCGGCTTGCTGTCGCGAGCTGTAACCTGCGAAGAGCACGGAGCTCCTCCACATCTTGTGATATCGGTACAGATGCCTTAATTACACTGCTCAAGACACTGCTCACATCCAAAATAATATTTCTCACCGAAGTTAGTAACTTTTTGACTTTTTCTGAGGTGAAGGGAAACCTCTCATTTCGCCTGAAGGCAGCGCAAAGTCCAAGTGAGTTTGCTTCCGAAGATTAGGCTCGTTTGAGGTAGGCAGCGGGGAAGTTGATGGAGGATCTAAATATCCATCGAGTTGGGCCCCCGCCAGTATGGAAGACTGTGGTGCATGTAAGGAAGTGGGTGGCGTGTCTGAATACCCATCGGGCTTGGGTAGCACGAAGGACCGCAGTGGGTCGTTTGGTATAGGTAGGATGAGAGGTTGTATAGTAAGAGAACTGTCAATGCTCTCATGACCACGGTGCGTGGGAGTCTGAAGACGCCAACTCAGAGTAAGTAGTAGAGTCAGATTTTCAAGCCAGCAATAAGCATTACTTCTACACCGTTAGGCCTCGGTTACGACAAAACCCTCGCATGGGTATGCCTTGTCTGATGACCGTTGTGAACATTCGCTGTCTCGACACTCGCGAAATGGCCCAATCGTATTTGCACGCAACGACACGCATGATAGTCATCGCAGCAGCGAATTAGGACCGTCACCACGTCACCTGCCACTCCCACACATCAACTCCATAGCCATCTCACTAAGCTACGATATTGGCACCATCGGAATCACCCTGCAGAATCTTTATGACATCCTTCCTCCACCCTACCGACGTGACAGTGTGAGTAATGCTGCTCGTGTAAAATCTGAATCACGTCCTTAAAATTTTGTATATGACCGCTCCAGGTGCGCTTGGAGCAAAAAATCCGGTGCTCGAAGTTGAGAAGGACGATCTCGAAGACACTACATGTACGGAACTCCTGTCAAAGTACGTTTATTATGAACTATATGACTCTGCTCCGCTGATATTCAGCGTTACCGCCAAAGGATAATATTTGTGGATCTTGAGAAAACTGTTCGAGACATCCAGTGGCGATAGACGTACGGATCGATGGTCATTTTCGGACACTAAAGGACACTGAACATCATCACGAACACGATCCCCGGTTGCATGGTCGTGGGGGCGTGAGACAAGTGTCACGGGAGGAGCAAGGCAATAAGTACTTGAACTGCTGGAACAACTTGCCTCATCATTGGTCGACGTTAGCTCTCAGAAATAAGAGTGGCGAAAAGATGACAGGTAAAACAAACAGAAAGAAAGACAAGTGCATGTTGGCACCATATATATTCACGAAAAAGATATCCCTTAAAAGTCTTTCTGAAAGTGGGCTTATAGTAAGTAGATGAAGAGGAGTCCGTCGTACACAATAACGAAAGACAATACCTATCAGCAACTACTGCACGTCGACCGTACGTACGCTGCCCATCAATGCCTCCAACGGCGTCTCCGCCCGAATCTGAACCTTGATAAAACTATCCGTCGCCACACGTTTGTATAGTGCGCGCCCCTCCAATGCAAGCAAAAGCCCACCGAACGGCTGCTTCAGTCGAACCACCAGTCGTAAGGCACGCTTGGCTAGATCAAACGGAGAAGCTCCGCCAGAGAAATCCCTGTCCAAAAGGGGACTGATCCAGGGGTGCATCACGACCAAGCCGTGCATTCTGGCCAAGTCGTCCTTGGTTTCGATATGTATGTTGCCGAGAATAGGAGTAGTGGCGCGATAAGCGTGAATGATCGAGCCGGATCGAGGTTCCGCTGTGATAGCAGTGAGAGATGTCAGGGAGAAAATAATTCCAGGAAGGCGCAGTCGACCAGTGACGATTGAGAGAGGGGGAAGCTCATACAGTCGCTCATACAACTGAATGGCAACCGAAGGATCGGGCAAGGATGACTGCAAGGCCACCGTCATCCTATCCATCTCGCCGGTCTC
>JBBPRP010000820.1:0-10307 GCA_038093135.1 Leccinum longicurvipes
CGCGTGAGCACCCTCGACGACGACCGGGCGGCGGGCGGGGTGCTGGTAATGTTGGACTCTTTCGGGGACTTGGTGCGGGCGAGGGTCGACGTGAGTTTGGCGGGTGATCTCATGGAAGCCCTGAGGATGGTCCCCGCGAGCTGCGACGTCCTGCGCATCGTGTGTTGGGTGTCGTACGACGAGCTCGCTCGCTGTACGCGGTGATGTCAAGGTGGAGTACTCGGACTCGTTTTTGCTTTATTTCTCACGGGGCGGTGACCGACCCCCCTGTGAATGTGACGTCGGCGTTCTCATCCTTGCTTGAACATGGGTCGCGACAGACTCGCAGCGCTCAGGGTACGTCCCCCATCTACCTACCCGACCCCGACGCTGACGACACTATCCTTACAGGCTCAGAGGCAGGCAGATGCCCCGCAGGCCCCAATCGAAATGCAGCGGGTGCCCGCAGCGCAGCCCAGTGGCAGCACCCTGAACGGCTCGTCTCAGGATACGTCATCCATGCCCGCATTTTATGCCGAGGTGTGTCTTCTGTCGGTCCTGCCTCGTTGTTTCTGTCGACCCCCACTCTGCAGACCACATCCATCCAAGAATTCATTGCCGAGTTTGATGCAAACGTCACTGCTATTGCGGATTTACACGCGCGCTCCCTGAATGCTCTCTCAGAACAGGACTCTGAAGCCAACCACGCACGACTTTCCGAGCTTACAGAGTCCACCCGAGCACTCAGCAACGCACTCTCAAATCGCATCAAGGCCCTCAAAGTCCAACCCACCGGTGCCGGTCCGCAGGATGCCGAGATTAGGAGAAATAGGGTGTGTCTACGTCACATGAAGCACTGGTGCGATTGAGCCGCAGCTCGTTATAGATTACGCTACTGCATGGAAAATTCGTCGAAACTCTCCAGAGGTACCAGCACGTCGAACAGCAATATCGCCAAAAGTACAGGGACCGTGTAGAACGGCAGTTCAGGATCGGTAATGTCACCTTTCCTAGTCAATGACCGATCGCCCTGACTCGCTCCTTGTCACATGCAGTCAAACAAGACGCATCTCCAGAGGAAATATCTGCAATCGTAAATGACACTGAGGGCAGCGGCAACGCCATTTTCCTCAAAGCTGTACATACCTCCGTTTGACCGTTTTCTGGTTGAATGCTGAATGCCCATAACATAGGTCTCATCCTCCAACCGCTATGGTGAATCGAGACAAGCATACCGCGAAGTCCAGGAGCGTCACCAAGATATTCAGAGAATTGAAACCACCCTGGCAGAGCTTGCGCAGTTATTCAATGATGTCCGTGCTTCTTCCTCGGAACATAATATTTCATGCTGACCATTATTCGAATGCAGATGGCTGTATTGATTGCCCAACAAGACGAGCAGATAACCGCCGTTGAAACCAAGGTCGTTGGCGCCGAGGAAGATACCAGGAGAGGGTAGGTGACTAGGTATCGTCACTGCACTGTTACTCACAAGAGCAAAGGGTCGAGCAAGTGGATGTCGCAATCAAACACGCTCGTGCTGCTCGACGGAAGCGATGGATATGTTTTTTTATCACCGTGTTTGTGATTCTGGCTGCTGTCGGTATTGGGGTTGGAGTGTACTTTGGGGAGCACCCACCGAAAAGTTCTTCAAGTGGAGGATAGTTATGATTATTTGTTGTTTTTCGTTACCGTACATAAGTATACCCGTCGGCTGACGTGATGCTGTTTTTCACCTGCACCACCGCGTCATAAATTTCCACCTCGCGTGTCCGCTCCCTGCTCCACTCGACGTCGCAGCGCCCGTCCTCGCCGCCAGCAACGATGAGCAAACACTCAAATGGTTCAGCCCACCCCTCCCCCACCACCCGCAGACCCCGCAGACGGGATTCACTACGGCACGTCGATGCCAAAGTTGCAGTGGACCTCGCAACTGCCCAGACCTACTCTGAGAATGTCTTTCTCTTCATCCCAAACATCATAGGTGAGAAGGTCGCGATCCTGTGGTCGCCAGACCACCCCCGCTGAACCACGTCCGTCCCAACAGGCTACACGAGAATCATTCTCGCCGGTCTTTCTCTTCATTTTATGAGTTATCACCCAAAATACTGTACTCTCGCATATTGCATATCATGCCTTCTCGACGCCGTCGACGGACAGGCTGCACGGGCGCTTGGACAGGCATCAAAGTTTGGAGCGGTATTAGACATGGTGACCGATAGGTGCGCACCAGGCGCCCGCGTCTCTCTCCCAACTCGACGTCGCTGACCGCCGCTCGACAGATGTACCACGTCGTGTCTGCTCTGTTATCTTTCCTCCGCCTACCCAAGCTTTGCGCTCGTCTTCCAGTTCCTTATCGCGCTTGACTTTTCGAGCCATTACATGCACATGTACAGGTAGGGTCGCACGCCTCTAATGCATGTTAGTCTAACTGACACATTCTCGCTCCCCTAAAAGCTCGCTCGTAACTGGCTCTCGGAGTCACAAACTCGTCAAGAGCGACGTGAGCCGCATTTTGTGGTACTATTACAACGACTCGGTCCGTATTTCAATCATCCTCATGCTAGAACTGGAATTCTCAAAGGTGGAAGCAGCGTACCCTCTTTTTCATATGCGCAGGCAACGAAATGTTCTTCGTCTCCCTTTATCTCATGAAGTGGGTCCACACCCCTATTTCCGACACCCTCCCTCTCGATACGGTTCCGTCCCTGGCGTATCTGGCCTCCTTCACGTGGCCTCAAGTCTTGGCGCTCGTGTCCTTCCCTATATGCTTGCTCAAGAACGTCATCAACCTCGTCCAGCTTTGGAAAGCAAGCAAAATTCTTGTCGGCGTAGACCTGGCCGAGAGGGCCGCTGCGCGCGAAAAAGGTTTATAAAAGGGACGAGCGACTTTGGGGCGAGCCAGAGAGCCAGACACTTGAATTCATCTAGACGGGGAGAATTATCTGCCAGCGCACGGACACCATGTTAAGGTTGCTTGCGCGGTTCATAACTATCACCAAGTTTCCCGATTACAAACGTCCGGAAGCACCACTCACATCACTCGTGAATCCACTGCGTGCTTTTGTTACTATTCTATACATCATCTATGATTCGTTGCAAAATGGTGTATTCACATCATGTCATCCGCAACCCCTATGCTTGATTCACGGTAGCTTATAAGTACATGCTGCATAATGGAATTTCTCCTAAGGCAATGAGCTCCTCTAATCACGTCTAAGCGCGAAACTGATGAACCGGGTCTACTCATCATTGGATGTCACCCCTGGGCACATTCGGCGTCATTCGCTCCGGCTTTGCGTTGCGCGCCGACCTACGTCTGATTGGCCATGATAGCAACGTTCCACAAACCCGACGCACAGTGACTCAGACGCAGTGGATGATACTGTAATGCTAATACGTGGATCGGCGAAAAGCCAGAGGCTTTTCCGACCCGCAACGAATCTGGACTCTGGACTGTCGGGACGAGTGAGCTGTGACGAGGACCCGCGAGGCAGGCTACTTGAGCACCGAACGGCTATGCTCGAACAACACGTTCGAGTAAAGCACCACTAGACAAAGCATAAAGAATGAATGATTTGCGCAACGCCTGTGTGGTGGGTGGGTGCAAAAAGAAACGAGCGAATCTACTAGGAGTACCACTGGAGCGGAACGCCACAACTGGCGGGACGCATGCGAAATGGACATGAGAAAGAAAAGTCGCCACTTCACTACTTCACCTCTCACCCATAGACTAAATCCTACGCCGGCCCCGTAGCTCGTCTTACGTGGGATACCAGCGGCGGGTAGCAAATCCATAAGCATACACATTCGCCATACGATGTCATCGAAAGCGCTGGCCACCACACCCTCGCGGAAACCACAGCGCAGAGGCGCCTCGTCCACTACCGAGGCATTCACAAACACCAACATTCCAGAGTCCACGGCCGCCCAACAGTCATGGTTTGGGAGCGCAGAGGTCTTGCTAACGTGGACGTCTCTCCGATGACCAGGGTTGATATCTACTCGTCATTGGACGTCTCAACAGTCTTCCTCGCCGGTATGCGGGTCCACATCTCAGTTTCCTTCCTCCGGAGATGAGCACTGAGGCAATGTTCAAACTGCAGCATGCGTCAACATACAGGAAAAAGGATTGGACAACCCGACGTACAGCAGCTCTGAAATCCATGTTGGTCGGCAAGCGACACAGACTACAAGCCACCTTGACAGTCGAGCAACACAACTCGGCGTACATGACCCTGCTCGGGTTCTTTCCCATCCGTTTGATCAGATTCTCGACTTTTCGGGATACTCCGACGTCAATCTGGAGAACGCCAATGTCCCGCGGATGCGAGCTGTACTCCGTCACGAGTCTTTCATGAATGGACATATCGGAGGAGGTATTCTGCTTTCCGTTCTCTCTGTAGAGGTGCAGATGGGACAGTGCTTTGTCAAACACTAACCTTTCCCTGCACTGTTTGCAGCGGAAAATGACCGAGGGGAGATGAGACGGCTTCGACAGAGGGGAGAGATTCAACTGTTCCCGTGCAAACGATTCGAGTTCTTCTACGGCGTCCGAGCTCCATTTCCGCATCACTTGTGGTACCACACGAGATAATTTTCTCTTCGCATCGTCTAGGGTAAAGTCGGAATGGACGCTGCTTTCTAACATCGAGCGTACAACCGTCAACATGGCGATGTCGATGGGCCCAGGTTTCACCTTCACAGCAGGGTCCTTTACGAGCT
This sequence comes from Leccinum longicurvipes, assembly GCA_038093135.1. NCBI lineage: Eukaryota > Fungi > Basidiomycota > Agaricomycetes > Boletales > Boletaceae > Leccinum > Leccinum longicurvipes. The sequence continues at coordinate 4,705 of JBBPRP010000820.1, forward strand.
CTTCCCGAATGCTTAGGATTGTGGATTTGCATATAGAGATATGATGTTTCCAGATCGTCTCCTCCTTTGTTTTCTCTAGCCAGCTAACGATGCGAGGCTGAATCTTGGCCCATTCTAAAAGGATCAAATGATCTTGATCCCTAATACTCTGCAATGAATTACTAACCAGTAGGCGTCAAGGGTTCGGGTTTCTGTACTTCCGGTAATCGCGAAAAACTGTGGCGAAACATGTCGGTCGTTGTCCAGCCCAGTTTTGAAAGCATATTTCTGATGCTAATCTGAGTATCAGGGCCCGCAGCGACCAGCAGTTAATCAGGGCAGTGAAGACACACTCTTGGTTTCTTTGATACCTCACAAACGTGAGCTGCATAGCCTTGTTTTTTAATCTCCCCATGTCCCAATTTCGACAAAGTCGTGCGTGCTGATGGTAGACGACGCTTGAACACTTGTCTCGAGGACGAGCCAAGATGTCCTACCTTCCGAATAGACTCCCAAAATTCGTTCTGTCTGGCCACGAACTCATCCATGGGAACCTCTTTTGGTCGTTTATGGCTCTTGGCGGCTTTTAAATCTAGTCGAGAGCAGACGGCGGGAAAGACATCGGAGGTGACTCTAATGAAATTAGTGTCGAAGTCTAACTTGGGGTGTGTAGAGGTCGTTGGGAGATTCACGTCGAAAAGATCGCTATGGTGACGATAAACAGAGCGCGGGTGCGGGATCATTCTGGAAAGAAGCTGTTGAGGGCGGCGACACCCTAGTAGTAGGCGACTCGTACGAACATGTCTTGCCAACAGTTGGAACAACATCGCATCCGCAGTTCCCACTCGACGGTCTCGCAAGGACCGAAGCACCCCTGAGCATAATCGGTATCAATCAGCTCGGAATGCTCGCTGGTTGGAGTGGCTCACATGGCAAACTGGAATGAAAGCAAGGTGTGTGTATGCGGGTGCCGATATATGATCCGGGCAAGCAGGAAAGCCATCAACATTGCTGATGACGCTCTTCCAGAGGGCAGTACACTTATTGCGGCTTAAGAGGAAGGCGCGAAACCCCTTCGTGGTCCTGGAAAGGCGGAGTAGGTCCAAGGGTTCCAGAAAGAGGAAAATCTGCTCCGAGGATATGATTGTTAGTACAGCAGTCTAAGTTGGATAGTGCACTGACCTCGATAAGCACGTCGAGAGGCATGTTAATGAGTCGTTGTTTATTCTCTTCCGGCTTTGCGTTGCGCGCCGACCTATGTCTGATTGACCGCGGCGCCATGATAGCTTAACACAAAGCACGACACAGTGAATAAAAGGGGATTTGTCACGTATGTATACAACCTTCGGCTGTGGGAGGAGAATCGTTCCGTGCAAATCGATTTTTTCGTGGGAATCGATGAATTATAATACTGAATCAATAATTGAACCTCTACATATTTTTTTCAGTCTTGTTCATCTCACTGATCCACCTGCAGGTTTGTCAATAAGGCCGTTTTCATTGTTCTTCCCGTCGTTGAGGATCGCTTTTTCTCTCTGGATGGGCCCCATGACATTAAAGGCTATCCGGCGTGTTCAAGTTTTATACCTCTCTTTATTTTCGAAAGCCCTCATAACTCTCGTGCGCATGGCACCTTGACTCCGACCTCCACGTCCGAAGCTTTGAGCTCAGGCGGGAAGCAAGTGACCAAACGCCCGTCAACCCAGTAGCACGAACGATGGTTTCCTCGACCTCTTTGCCACCATGAACAAACCGAACGTACAAAGACCTTCCCATTCTTGTGGATCTTCGTGTACTATAGGAGCAACGAATTATTGCGCAAATCGTACACACCCTTCTCTCGGGCAGCCTCTTCCTCTGAGAGACCCTTGAAGAGAACCGAGAACACTTGGCACCCCGGAGACTCCGCGATGATACATGACGCGATATCGAGCACTGGGCCGATCCCAACAGCGTCGTCGTTCCGCAGCTCCGCTTCCCGAAGGGAGGTTATCTCGATCAACTCTCCCTCCATGTGGTGTTTGAATAACTGGACTATCACGATCTTGAGCTTACTTCACAGAAGTGACGCAGTGAGCATCGTCACTTGAGCATAATAGACCGCATTTCTGTCGACCATGTCCGAGACCCCGACGCTCGATCCGGTGCCGCCGCATTAATATTACGAATCAGCAGCACATCACACATAATCCCACCGTATTTTTGTTGCCATTTTATCTAGTGTGATTCATTGCAAAAATGGCGTATTTGTACGCAATCCCCATGCTTCAGGATTCACGTTTGCTTATAGATACCTACTACATAGTAGATCTTCTCATCACGGTCCTCTGCTGATCAACGTGAAATTGATAATCCAGGGCTGGGATGATGTGACATCTCCTTGTTATCGGACGTCCCACTGGCAGTAGTGTTTCTCGCCGGTATGCGGGTCCACATCTCACTTTCCTTCTTCCGGAAATGAGCGAGGAGACAATGATTAAACCGCAGGGAAACACGCGTCAACATAAAGAGAAAAGATCGGACAACCCGACGCACAGCAGCTTTGAAATCCATGTTAATCAGCAAGCGACACAGACTACAAGCCACCTTGACAGATGAGCGACACATCTCGTTGTTGTACGTGACTCTGCTCGGGTTCTTTCCTATTCGTCTGATCAGATTCTCGACTTTTCGGGATACTCCGACGTCAACCTGGAGATCGCCAATACTCCGCTGGAAGCCACGTGTACTCCATCATGAGCCTTTCATGAATGGACAGCTTGGACGTATTCCCCTTTTTGATCCACCTCTCCTTGTAAAGGTGCCGATGGGACAGTGCTGTGTCAAATACTAACCTTTCGTTGCACTGTTTGCAGCGGAAAATGACTGAGGGGAGATGAGACGGTTTCGACAGAGAAGAGAGATTTAGCTGCTCGGGAGCAAACGATCCCAGTTCTTCTATGGCGTCCAAGCTCCATTTTCGGATCGCTTGAGGAACCCTAAGAAATAATTCATTCTTCGCATCATTTAGAGTAAAGTCGGGATGGACGCTGCCTTCTAACATCGAGCGTACAACCGGCAACATGGCAATGTCGATGATCTCAGGTTTCACCTTCACAGTGGGGTCCTTTATGATCTCTTGAATGCTCAGGATTGTGGGTGAATGAAAAGGGTTTATCACATAAATTTACGTAACGAACGCCACAACTTATCAGCTGCTAGTAATAGAGCGGAGGGTAGCAAATCCACAATGCATACACATACATTCGTCGTAAGGTGTCATCAACAAGCAATCAGCCATGCAGCTGGCAGCCACGCTCCCTCGCGGAAACCGTAGCGCAGAAGTACCCCGTCTTTTACCGAGGTATTCACAAACACCAACCACTCCACGGCCGTCAATCGATCACGGTTTAGGAACACGGAGAGTTTTGCTGACCATGGCAGCAGCCCACATGGCAAAGACGACACTGACCGGGTGAACGTCTCCCCGACCACCGGATGAGCCCCACAACGTCATGAGTCCACCTGGTATGCCAGCTTTGCCTTCTATCCAACCTTGGCGAGTCCAGTAGTACAGAATGGCGACCAGGGCAAGGGAAGATGGAATAGGAAGACCTTCAAAGTACCGCGCCTTCCCTGCGCCGTCTTTGGGAACGAGCGCGACCGTTGCATTGAAGCGGGCCAGACGAGCCAGTCCACAACATATGAAGCCTGTCAGGCAAACGGTATCCAGATATGTTCGAAAACCGACAACAAAAGCAAGGAGGGCTGGGGCGACGCCAAAGGAGATCTACAGGAACATGAGCCCAAGCGTGATCACAAAATGGGATATGATACTTACCAGGTCAGCCAGGCTGTCCAGCTCTTGGCCGAGCAGGCTAGAGGATTTCCGCCACCTCGCGACCTTTCCATCGAAGAAGTCAAACATGAGCCCCGCCAGGGGGAGGGCCAACGCCCACCGCAGGCATTCCTCATCGTTCGTCACCAAGTACTGAGCAGAGGAAAATATCGAAAAAGATCCACAGACGCCGTTCATGATAGTGACGAGGTCAGCCAACCTAAAGTTTCTGTGCTAGGAGGTTCAGCATGGATCGACAGAAGAGCGTGGAAGGCATGCCGTACCTGACCATCGAAAAGTGGCCATCTGTGTCAACGTACTGCTGAAGAACATGGTCATTGTCTGTGGAGCCACCGTTGGGTTTGGAAGTCGTACTGCGAGCCATTTTTGTTGTACGGGCTCTGAGGAATGATGGCGTAGAGAGAGGCAGACGACACGAATTGTGGATGGCGCAGCCGAAACCGACGAATATGTACTCGGGCAGCCAGTCGACGGGGTCCACACGAGATCTTCAGGGACCCCAGATACCAATTACAGATTTTACAGCAACCTACGATTCTACCACCACAGCATCCCGCGGTTTCTCGAGTTCGATACTTCTTGCAGCATACTGGTTGGGATGTACCACGCTATCCCCACCACCTATCCCTTCACCCTTTTTGACTCCTTGACTAGTGTGCGTTATTTCAAAGACACGCGTGCACGCAACGTGATAATGGCCATCCTTGACTGTCCTAATGACCTCGTGCAGGTCTTGTGAGGTGAGTCCCTGAGAGGAATACGCTGCAAGTAGAGCAGTCTGCAAGTTTTCGGTGCTGAAATGACGATATGGGCATCCGTGACAATCACCAACCCCAGGCTTGTCGCTCGTAAGGATTTGTTGGCAACTAAACCACTCATCAGCCGTGGGTACAGATTCAGAACACGTGTAATACTTGCCTTTTGGCAGGATAATTTGCGCGTTTCCCTTCCAAACCGAAAGAATGTCTAATATTATACTTGTATTCCTTGTTGAACTTGTCGTCCGTTATATTGCTGAACGACTTTCGCCAGAATGCGATCGCTTCGTCGATAGAAAGACCCAAAACCTGTAAACAGGTGGGTTGCGCAATCAAAAGGTCGAGCCATTGGCCTACCTTGAGAAACAGTCCATATTGCAACCTCCCAAAATGCTTTAGATGCCGATCCCGGACTAAGCATTCGTGCAAGTTTCGCATACACATAGGGAAGTGTTTCCTTGAGAGGTCATCAATCATATCGGCCCGGATCTCATCTCCAGTTACCGAGGGATTCACCCATTCTGATGGGACGCCAGCGAGGAATCCCTGGGAAAGATTGTTTAATATAGGTACCAGCCTCGTGTCTTCGTCTAAGCGGGGAAGCATTTTGGCAGCGGACTTGTTCGGTTCAGAAGGGTGCGATGTGATCGTACGAGCAGAAATCACCTCGAGTGCCTCCTCCAGCCTTCTTTCAAATTCGTTGAACACGAAACTGGACAATTCTTTGCTAGACACGTATGCGTAGCTTCCCTTCAGAAGAACGCGCCTTTTGGCGACTAGATCAGGTACTCTGGTCCAAGGAACCTGCGATGAAATGTTCATTTGACGGCATCGGATCGTGAGCACCGACATGCCCATACCTTGTGATATTCTCCGATCGGTTCCCGAGGGTCGAATTTGGCATCAGTCATCTTTACCAGGGTCAGCTGGGCCATGAGCTTTTCCTTGTCACTGTCCTCGACCTAATTAAGGTGTCTCAGCGCAAGTAACAGCACGAGGGCTCCACAAGGTACCTTGGTTGAATCCAA
>JBBPRP010000821.1:0-10286 GCA_038093135.1 Leccinum longicurvipes
AAAGAGTCGGAGCGCGCCAGGGTGGTTTGGATGGCCCAGGAATACATCAGATATCACGGTACCCCATCGGACGGGTCCGGTTGGCAGGAGTTCTTATCCAGCACCATCCCCGACATCAACATTAATCCTCTATCCATTAATGGTGGTGTACCCAAATCTGTTTCTACTCAAGCGATTTATACACCATCTCCGAACCCGAACCTGGGAAGCCCCCAGATGGACGGTGCGAACACGGTCTCTCCGAATCTCGCAACGTTCTCTCCCCGACCTCAAGATGGCAAGATGGTTTCCTTGATGGAAGCGCTAGGAACATCTACCACCACTCCGGCGAAGGCGAACAGTTCTCGGCAGCAGCGGCCGCAGCTTCTGTTCCCCGACGCAACGGAACGACAGCCAAAAATCTGGGCCATGCTTGCTCAAGATGGTTTTTCTCGTGAGATCCTTTCGTTGCTCGATCCTCACCTGATCGCTCTCAGTCTTCAAATATTCCATCGGCGGGCGTTCCAGAGTCTTCCTCACAATCTGACGGCCAACCACGTCCTTGGGTTGGACCCCGCCGCTGGCGCTTCCGATGAGGTCGATGAGGCCCACGCGGAGGAGTTACCGCACTCCACCAAGTTTTTCGGCAGCGCTGGTCATCCACATTGGCTGACAAAGTTGCTCCTAATGCAAATTCTTGGTTCGGATTCGTCCAATACAAACCATGCGCACCTCGACCGATCATCGCGCACCCATTCGCGTTCCGAAGTCATCTCAATCTGGGCCAGGGTTGGAGAGCTCTGCCGTATCGCGGGCGAAGAATGTTCCTGGAAAGCTATATCGGCTGCGTTATGCTCTCGTCCTGTAGCCAGATTAACCAAAGCATGGAGGCGTGCTGATCGACAGAGTGTCATTGCCGTCGAGTCATGGATTTATCCGGAAAATAGCGGACAGGTAGCCTCTGCTAAAGAGCCGACGGTGACTGCTTGGGGAGGGGACACAAAGGAGCAGATACGCTACGAACTGGATAACGCGAGAAATCATATGGATGAGTATTGGGTGACCGAGCCGCTTTTAAAAGCGCGGAGTATTTTCGAAGGTCTCAGCACACACTTTGCACTCTGTTCGAGGACGCCCGTCGAGTGTGCCTCACTTGCTCAAGACGTTATTAGGTTGGTTTCCCTTTGGGAGGACTTGTCTGAAGGGAAGGGCGTGCAGAATGCGTTTGCCCTGAAATTCCAGCGGTACGTTCCGTCATGCGAGGGCTTTTGAGATAAAGGCTGATGTATAGTATTAGCATCGACCAGTTCATGTCACTTTCTTTGGCTGCCGAACCGCGGAGGAAAGGATTGTTTGAGCCATTTTTCTGGAGTCAGTCTAGTGCCATGCCTCACACACACTGTCATCCTCTGGTTCCCCTTCTCTTTGTCGAACCTTTGCCCACTGTCTCTCTGATTGATCGGGGTCAGGTATGGAGAGGTCGTCTTGAGAGCGGGCCGACTAAACTCGGCGTGGACGAGCTTCAACAACTTCGCAACCTCGACACTTCTCTGCGGACGTTTGCGAAAAGCGATGCATCGACAAGCAAAGACAAATTGCTCAAGATCGGAGATGTCGATCTAGGAGGAACCGCCATTCCTGTGTACGATGGGGAACTTCTTCTCGTGGCGCGCTCTGACATGGATCCGGGATCGGCTTCGAGGCCAGCGTCGCGCGCTCCGTCTCGTCCACCTAGTTCGGCGATTGAAACGTCGAGTAGCGAAAGGGCGATGGTTCGAACGCCTTCTATACGAGTGAAGCCTGGCTCTTCGCAGGGACTCGAGCGCAAGAGCAGTGTGCAGCGGAGGAATTCGCTGCCTGCCATATCCCAACGGGTCAATCACCAAGTGATGACGGAGGTATCCACCGAACGGCCGATTCGGGTGCTCGTGCAGGCTGGGACGCTGGACAGGTTGGTGAATGTGCTCATTCACGGTCTCAAGGGCGTTTCGGTCGCGGTGGCGGACGATAACGGGGAGACGTCGTTGCGGGATGGGAATACGAGGGATTTGATCATCGATCGTTCTGAGTTTGCACGGGTGTGGTGGAACGTGTTTCGTAGTTTCGTGACGCCGTACGTGTTTTTCGAGGTGAGTACGAGGTCCACCCCCTCTTCTCGGAGGCTAAACGAGACATAGCTCTTACGCAAACGGTTCGTGGGGAGTCGACCCTCGAATAACACCGCTCCGAACGCGCCTGTCCACGTTGTGCTATACCGTTCGGAAATCTTTGGGGTCGTGAAGGAGTGGATGACTGCTGGCGGAGGCGCACAGGACTGCTTGGATGAGGTTCAACTGTACGAGACAGTCAGAGCCTTTTTGGAAGCACCGCTTGATAGATCTGTGCCCGACTGTCCTCCGGCCGAGGACGACGACGAACTTGCTCGTGCCTGGGACGAGTTGGAGGTGACGAGGAAGAATACGCTGTCGACGTTCTTGTCACACACGTTGCGCCCACCGGCGGTTGCGTGTGCCGTCCCAAGACCCAGTGGGACGTCCTCGCGTGGTCGATCTTTCGGGAGTCTGGTGTCGGATTTCGATCGAGTTGCCGCTGAAGATTTGGTGGAGGATCTGAATGCGATGGGTTATGCTGCATTCAGTAACGTCACGGAGGAGGTAGACGCTTTCTTTGTTCTTTTCACACGAACTGCGCTCCATTGACGTTCGCATCAACAGGATTTGTTCATCACTGCTGATCTGCTCGAAGTACAAAGTGCTGACCGGACGGGCTGGTTCTCGACCCGGGAGACGAGCTACTTGGATGATGTCGACATTCAGACGATGTATTCCCATCTCATGGACGTCGAACCGTCGTCGTTGACATCTGACTCTCAGGACTCGGTTTACCGCCTTCTTCCGCCTAGCGTCCGGAGCTGTATACGTGCATACAACATCCTTCGTAAATGGGTCATCTCGAAGCTCGTCGGGCCGAAGGTTGGTATTCGTAGCCGGCAAGCTCGGATGGACTTGTGTTTGCGAGCCATCGAGATCGCGCGCATGCGTAGTCTCGAGGCAGGGTTAGGGACGGGATCGGGCACGGGCACGGGCGGTGGGTTTGCTGATCCTCAGGGACAGGAACGAGCTGTGGTACGATCGTTTGTGGAAGCTGTCCTGACAGCAGCGATCATGAGCCCCGAAAGCCGGATGCATCAGCGACCTTGGCAGAACATTGCACACATGCGTGGGGTGCAATGCGACAGCCTAGGCGCATTGCTGTCGCGGCCTACTATTCCCAAATCAAAGTCGTCATCGTCATCGGACCATCATCCACTCATCGTCGATGTGAGTTGGCTTTTGGAGAGGATACTAGAGATTGCGAGTATACCGAATACGGTGACAATATCGCCGGAGGATCCGCAGTCGATTATTAATCTGGATAAACGCAGGTCAGGGGTTTTTTTTGGGGGGGGCATGTTCAGTGTACTGACGTCTTCTGTAGACATATGTGCGATGTCATACTTAATACCCCAACGCTGCTCAATGCGCATGGCCGCTCGAGGGAAGACGTCGACCGACGAGATTTCGAGCGCCTGAACAACGTCGAACAGGAAGTGAGCGGCCTTCACTTTGACCTCCGCGGCATCAAGGAGGAAGCCCAGCGAGAAGCTCTTCAAGCCCAGACCAGCGGGTCTACCTCTGTGAAAAAGGTCGTCCGACCTTTCCAGCGCCTGGTTACACTCCAGCACGAGAAGAACAAGCGGGACAAGTACCTGTACGACCGGCTCAGCAAAGACAAGAAACAGGAGCAGTTGCGGATGGAGAAAAGAGACGAGTACCTGAACAAGGTGATGCGCCCCCGGAAACCGATGACACAGGCGCAGAAGCAACATCGCATGAAGAAGAGCTACTCGTCCGCGTTCTTCCAGCTGATGCGACCCATTTCAAGCGCATTCACGGACCATACGGTGATTGCGAAGCGATCGCCTGCGGAGCTGGACTTTACACCGTCTGGGAAGCCATCGCTAGTGCTTTCGGTCGTGGGTGCCAAGGTTGCGCAGTTTATCAACAACGAGCGGTCGTATATGTTCCAGCTGGACACGGAAGAGGGGGAGCAGTACTTGCTACAAGCGACTTCGAGGCAGGAGATGACGAAATGGGTAGAAACGGTCACGAACGTGTCCAAGGTCGCTGCGAAGCGACGGTTGACGTATCTCGGCAACTCTCCCAAACCCCAGCTGTCTGACCATATCATCGATCCCGTCGGTGTGCCGTCAGCCTCGCGGGATCCCTCTGCTGGTACGTGTTACTCTCGAGTTTCTCGACGATGACGAGACTGATGCAAGATGCTTCGTAGTCTTTAGTGTGGAACTGCAATTCTTGCTTGAGCGCGAAGCGAATGGGGCGGAAATCCCACATGGAACAGTACCTTCCGTGATTGCAAGTTGTCTGTCGGCAGTCGAGACCCGTGGGTTGAGCGAAGTTGGCATTTGTGAGTCCCGCTTTTTCGTTGTGGAGGCAACCGTTCTTGACGGTTCTATACGTTCCTAGATCGCATTGCAGGAGCCACTTCTGAGATAAACGCCCTGCGCGATGCGTTCAACAGGGGCGAAATGCCTATTACCGAGTGCACGGACGTGTATGCGGTCTGTGATTTAATAAAGTCGTGGTTTAGGCTTTTGCCAGAGCCCGTGTTTCCTTCGGCGGCGTACTATGCCATTATCGAGGCGATCAGTACGTCGAGTTGTTTGCACCGTATATCCCGTCTTCTGATCGGTCTGCGTCATCAGAGGTGGAAAACCTTCATGCGCGGTTGTCGAGCATTCGAAGCGTCGTGCATGCATTGCCGCGTGCCAACTTTGATTTGCTGAAGCGCGTTGCTGAGCATCTCGACAAGTGCGTCTTTTTGTTATTCTTGGGGCCCTGAAAGGATACGACGCGTTCATCCGACAGAGTCACCGACTTTGAGGAGCAGAACCACATGACAGCGGAGGCGCTTGCGATCGTGTTCAGTCCGAACCTCTTGCGTGCGCCTCAAAATGACTTTGCGCTCATCCTGGCCAATATGGGACATACGCACAAGCTCGTCAAGGCGCTTATTACTCATGTACGTCGGCTCCGGAGAGGCGTCGGGCGTGTGACGCTAATTCATGACTGCAGTTCCATGTCTTATTTGACGAAGATTACGAGGCGGAGAATGATGTAGAAGAGGATGATATGGAGGCGCCGATCCTGGAGGAAGAGGAGGAGGAGGAAGGGATTCCTCCTTCCCAATCGACACACACTGGGGACGAGGAGTGAGGGTGGTGGATTGTAGGCGCCGTTTCGAACCCAGTTTTCTAACATTGGTGGACGGATACTCGTGTTCTGTTAACTTTCTTTTTTCTTCTTTTTACTGGCATTCACTACTAGTCTCTCTCCCTTGCTTGCCATCGTTGTCAGTCATTCTGCGGCACACTTATCAGTGGACATGTACAATTCCCAAACACACAAGGCACTCTCCCCTCACTCCTTTCTCTCTTTCGTTCCTTTTTTTTACATAATATGTTAGTCTGGAACTGGCACAAATTTATTATTGTACTTCAGTCTAGTTACGCATGCCCGATAACCTGTCCTAGTCGTCATCATCCCAATTGCTCGCTTGCTGAGGCACTTTTGGTCCGCCAGCAGGTTTGCTCATGATGATGCTATCCACGCTCAACACCGAGACGGCAGCCTCTGTCCCGAGTTTTATCGCCCACGACTTGGCGGCCAGGGAGTCGAGAATCTTGTAATCGGTGGCTACCAGCGTACCGTCCCGCTCGGCCTGGTGGTGTAGTCTGGTTAGCCACCCTTGCAACAACGACAAGGTCAGTCGAAGCGCACCTCGACGTCAACGCCCCATGCCTCTCCGCCCTTTTGCTCATGCTTTGCCCACAGCCGGCTGAGCACCTCGTTAGCCTCCGCCCCTCCGAGCGCGTTCTCTGCGAGCATCCGGGGTATGACCTCGAGCGCCGTCGCGTACCGCTTGACGCCGTGCTGTGCTAGGCCCTTGAGCCCACTCCCGTACGCGTCCACGCGCTTGGCGAGCTCGAGCTCGGTCGCGCCCGCGCCGGGTACGAGCCGCGCGTCTTTGAGGAGCGCCTTGATCACGTTCACGCCGTCGTCGATCGCGCGCTCGAGATCGTCGAGGTGGTTAGCGGTCGCGCCCCTCAACACGATCGTCGCGGTGCGCGTTTTTTCGGTGGGTACGAGGGAGTCGTAGCCTGGTTCGTCTGTGCGGAGTTGGCGGAGGACGGTGACGCGGTCGCCGCCGATCTCGGTCGTCTCGAAGACGTCGACGTAGCCGGCTTCTTCGGGGGTGGGTGCGCCGATGCGAGCGAGAGGGGTGGCGTTGACGACGCGGCTGACACGACGGAGGTCGAATTTGGAGAGGACTTTGAGGACGGCGATGTTGAACCGATTGAGGTAGTGGAGGGCGAGTTCGCCGACCGAGGACCCGGCGACGATGACCTTGACGCCCGCGTCAGCGATCTCTTTGAAGATCTGGCGTGTGGTCAGCATGGGTCGAGAAAAAGGTGGGGGGGACCACCAACTTTTTCCATGTGTTTCTCCTCTCCGCGTGTAAAATTGAGCATTTCGTCTGCATTTTTGATGAGGACGGTGCCCTTGGTTTCGGTCTGGGCGATGTCGAGCGCGGAGGTGAAGACGGCGACCTTTGCTCTTGTGACCTTTTTGACGATGCCCTCTGGCTCGCGACCGAACACCATGCCTTGTACTACACGGCTTCCGGCGAGACTCCCTCCCATGATCTTGACGACGCGTACGTTGTCGACGTTGAAGTTTTTTGGGTTGGTGGGCATGACAGCGAGTGCGGCTTCTGCGACGAGCGCCGATAGGGTGTCTTCGAAGCCGTATTGTTTTGATGCGATGGCAGGCTTGAGCGCCTCTGCAAGCGAAGATTGTGTGAACGGAGAAGGCAGACTAGACGTGGATAGATCTGGAAGGGCGTCAGTCGCGGGTCGAATCGGGGGATGTGGACGTACTCTCGAGCTCTGCGAGCGCTTTCGTGCATGCGAGATCGTATCCTTTGATGATCTCGCTCGGATGTAGACCCATGATGAGGAGGTGCTCTGCCTTTTTGAGCAGCTCACCGGCAAAGATGAGGACGGTGTTGGTGGCGTCGCCCATCTGGAGAGGGCATGGTCAGCCGAGCGTGATCTGGTGCAGATGGCAGAGGTTACCTCGGCTTCCTGAGCCTGCGATGCCATCACGAGCAGCTTTGCGGCTGGGTGTACGACCTCGACTTCTTTGATGATGGTAGCAGCATCGGACGTGACGAACAACCGACCGAGGTGATTTATCACCAGTTTATTGCGACCTGGTACCGCGAATGAGCAGAGCGAGCGAAGGGCATTTATTTCTGCGCACCGTTGGGACCGAAACTGGTTCGTACGAGATCTGATAACTCCGAGACGGCCTGGATGTTGCGCAACACGGCGTCCTCGAGTCCTTGGAGATGCTACGACGAAATCGGTCAGTCGATTGGGTCTACTGTGCCATCGTCGTACTTTGTAGCCTTCCTTGAAGAGCTGGACGTTGTTTGCCTTTGGTACTTTGAGCGACATGGTACTAGGCTAAAGTGAGTAGACTCCGCTACCCGCGCGTTTACCACTGGCGATGGTTCTCAAAATACTCGGAGTGCTCCTGCCATCGTCGTCGCATTATTATGTTCACGTCGTCGTATCCGTTCTTGCCGTCGTCGTCGTTCACGCCTTTGCACAAGGACGTTCGACAACCCGCGAGCGCGACATGAACGCCCGCGTCGTCCTCGTCACCGTCAGTCTTTCAACGTTTTCTCTCCATGCGCTCATTTTCACGCTCGTTCGTCAGGGCGCATTCACCCCGCTCGGGCTCACGCTCGTCCAGAACTTGGCCCAGCGAGGCGCACATGTCATCGCACTCTCCCCAAAACCGATCGACCACCCCGAGGTGGAGATTCTGGTCGAACTCTTGCGCTCGACGACGAAGAACGACCACGTGTTTGCGGAAGAGTGCGATCTCTCTTCGTCGGCCTCCGTGCGCTCGTTCTGCACCAAGTTCCTCACGGCAAAGGAGACCCGTCTGGACGCGGTCGTCTTCGCGCACGAATACCAGCCTATAGGCTCGTTTCTCGCTCCCGAAGACGCCGAGGAACTCGCAAAGCGTCGACGGGCGTCTTCGTTGGCTACGTTTTTGATGCTCACGTTGCTCCTTCCCCTCCTGCTCGTCGCACCGGTGGAACGCGACATCCGCATCGTCAACGTCGTCAACCCGTTCTATGCGGCTGCGTCCGTGACGTATTCGCTTACAGAGGCGCTTTCACCGACCGCTCCGCTCTTCAAGCTCGAAGGTCGGAGGTCTGTCGAGACCATCATCTTCATGCGCCATCTACAGCGCGTTCTGGATGCTCTTCCGTCTGGTGGCCAGGTGCCCAAGACGGACGAGGCGACCGTCCGAGTCGTGAGCGACAAGGTTCAAAAGTCGAATATAGTCGCTGTCTCTGTCTGTCCCGGAATCAGTCGTGCAGATACCGTTGCCACCCTGCTCAAGGCCAGCAGTCAAACGGAACGGTCCGTGCTCGGGATGATCATGTAAGTCGTTCTCGCGCGTGCTCTACCAGCGATCTCTGACGGTTTGCTACAGCTATTTCATTGCGCAGCCACTCTTGAGATTGTTGACCAAGTCTCAGACGGCTACCGTTCAGTCTGTACTGCACGTACTCTTCCTTCCGACTCCGTTCAAGAGCTCTCAGACGTCCGCTCCTACGCCTCCCACCGACGATGGTCCAGAGGAGGTCTTGAAGGCGGGAGCATTGTATCGAGAATGCGCGGTTGTGCATATGCGAATACCCGCGCCAGATGGGATACCCTCGGGAAGCGAGGAGCAAAAGGACGGATCGATGCCAGACGACAGGGAACTGGGTGGCGTGCACCTCGGTCAATCCGTCTGGGAATCTTTCGAGACGGCGCTGAAAGAGTGGGAAAAAACTGTTCCTGCTTCTGACAAGGAAGCTGCCGGTGATGATACCCCATCCATGGATACATAGTATGGACATTCCCCCGCACTGGATAGACTTTGTTCGTACATGATAATTTATTGAAAGACAAGACGCAAGCTAGCAGATGTAAATACAATAAAGTGATGCCATATGTAGAGACGACATCCTCGGGAAGAATCATGCATTATCCCGCTCCAGCCCGTCAGCTATCGACTCGACCGCCACCTTGGGTTTCAGGAGCGTCGTGGTCTTGAACTCGACAGAGTCACCCTGGACCACTTTCTCTGACCTCTGCAGTCCTAGTGCAGTCGTGCACAGCACGATTGTGCCTTGCGAGTCTTCCCAATTTGACTCGAAATTGTCCATGGTAGCCTTGTCGAACTTGTCGCCCGAGGCGGCGTTTATGGGCCACAGGTCGGCAGAGGTGACCTCTTCACCCATCGCCTTGTTCAGCCGCGATGCCATCTTGACGATGTTGGAGATGCGTTCACCAAACTTTTGCGTGAATTCGCGGTAGGCTTCCTCGTAGCTCTTGGTGCATCCTGCGGCGACGAGGATGATGACGAGCGTGTCGGAGATGTGGGAGACCATCGTCGCGTGGAGATCAGCTTCCTGTAGAGCCACTTTTTGTGCATGTGCACGTGTCAGGGCACGCCAGCGACCGCCCACCGCCTGCGTTTCTAGTACAACGTGAGTCGACGATATCGAAAGAGTGAATGAGAAAAAAAAAAAGTCACCTGTTTCGCGGATGTCGTTGTAGATCTCTGCGAGTGGCTGCTCGGCCTGGAGGCCGTCAAAGTCCCAAGTCATGATAATCCAGCGCGAAAACTCGACGCTCGCACCCTGCAACGCGACTTGCACGAGGAGTGGGTCCTCGCTGTGCAGCACGGTGCTGAGCAGATGGGTCAGGTTGGACCCCATGAGCTCGGTTATCCTGTTGCTGGCCTCCTTGATCTCGTCAGCGTGCGCCTGCTGGCGGGCAAAGTCATACGAGTCGGAGATGAAGGCGGATGTCTGCAAGATCTCGATGTTGAGGGCGTCGATGAGACCGATGACTTCGGCGCCAGAGAGCGTGTCGGCTTTGGTGAGGTAGACCTGGGCGCCCTTGAGCTCGCGCGAACGAGTATCGAGGAGAGCCGTGAGCTCGTCGTGTTTGGTGTGCGAGTGCTGGAGCTCGTTGCGGAGGTTCTTGAGCTCGCCGTCCTTGCCATCGAGCTGGCGCCTGAGACCGCCGAGCTCGGACGTGAGTCGCTGGCTCTGCGAGAGTGCCTTTGCCTTTTCGTCCTCCTCCCGACGCAACGCTTGTTGCGTCG
>JBBPRP010000822.1:0-10277 GCA_038093135.1 Leccinum longicurvipes
GTGAGGATTTATCTTCAATCATTCGCGGGTAGTCTATATCACTATCATTACAGTCGGGGCACTGTCGATCCACAGAAAAGACGTAGTGGACTGCCTTCTCCGTCATATCCCCGCTTCTTGCAGAATTCACACGTCGAAGAAACTCCTCTCCTACGACGTCAACCCTCAGAACGGAAAAATTACGCTCCACTTTTCCGATGGTTCTACTACCATGACCGATGTCTTGGTGGGCGCCGACGGTATTCACTCGGCAACTCGCAAGATAATGTATCAGAACCTGGCCGCTTCATCTCGAGATGATGACATGAGGAAGAGATTAGTGGATTGTATCGATCCTGTGTGGACGGGCAACTTCGCGTATAGGTACCTGATCCCGACCGAGAAGTTCGTGAAGCAGTTCCCGGACGTTGAAGCCCCAAAGGACTTGACAATAGTGAGTGAGATACAGAGCGAGAACTACTGCGATGCTCATTGTTTTGATTCAGCATATCGGAAAGAATAAGGTAAGGGGAGCTCAATCTCAGAGTTTCCTGACTGACCAATGCGGACGTTGGCAGCACATTGTAACGTTCCCAATCTCCCAAGGACGACTTATCAATGTGGTGATCTTCGTTCACAACAGCGACGCATTCGGGACACCGTTTGTAGGTCCCTGGGTGAGAGATGTTTCCGAAAGCGAGGTCACGGACCTGCTGGAAGGCTGGGAGGCTCGTGCGAACGCGTTAGCAAAGGTATGTGAGGATGCGCGCATCCGTTTGTACCTCGTCTGACACAAGTATAGTCTGCCGAGAAACCGTCGAGGTGGGCACTACATTCCATGCGAGCACTACCGCACTATGTGGATGGTAGGGTTGTTCTTCTCGGAGACGCAGTAAGTGGGTATGCTGGTTAGCTTGATAATAACTTAATCTGTGTAGGCGCATGCAATGGAACCACACTTTGGTGCAGGCGCAGGACAGGCGATCGATGTGAGTGCACCCTTGTTCAACTCCTTATTGAACAATATGAATTCACCGATTCTAGGATGCATTCGTGTTGGGCCGGTTGCTGACACACGAGTTGACGAATCGAGGAAACGTTGACGATGCATTGAAGGTCTACGAAGATGTCCGGCTGCCATTTGCGAATGGGGTAGTCCAGCGAACTCAGAACGTTGGTCGGTATTATGGATTCCAGCGGGTGTCTCCAGGCGGGCCTGTACTTGGTCACGATACTCCGGAGGAACTTGACTACCTGCGCAAGTCAATCGAGGATGCATGGGAATGGCAGGGCGAACCTGGGAGGGTATGGGGTGAGGCGGAGGAACGCTGGCGCGCGAAGGGTCGAAGGGGTGCCAAGCTTTAGCGCCAGCTCCTATGACATATATAGATGTTGGAAGATGAGTCGATGGCAGAGGGTGCAAGAGTCGTGCATATACAACTTGGTTTATTCTTACATCAGTATGTTGTTCGTTATATAGAATACTTGTTCTCATAATATGAACCCTTTGTGATGTTCAGCTGTGTACACTTGGAGATCTCGAGAAATTTCCGATGGTTGTAACACACTGGACATGTTCGCCATCTTGTGACCCTGAAGGCCCTGAACATAGATGGAGAATATGCTAGAAGCCGAGTATGTGTCGCGTACCGACAACGTTCTGTTACACATTGTAGGTGCATTCAGAGTGGCCGTAAGTACATGTACCACGTTGAAAGGGTAATGCTGATTTCTCCAAGAGGCCGGCCGATGGCGGTGGCGAACACTTGCCATCGGCCGAGCGGTTCGCTATGTAGATGCACCAGTGAAACACGATCCTGAAGATAAGACAGCGCAAGGTACTGGTCTCCCGTACTCTTCTAAGGAAGGGGGTGACAACGTAACACTGGCATGCACATTCTGATCGTTGACAGTGTCGGAGCGCAGCCCGTCTAGTGAATAGTATTAAGACTACTACGCTACACTCATTACATTTCCTTTTTTGGATGCCGCAAGATACATACGCGCGTGTCGTTCTTTTCCTTCTTTGCTCCAGTCTCGTATTACATCGACTGGAGGTACGCTACATAGTTACTTCGTATACCGACACGCTCCTTACATACCCTGTACAGCTTGACTCCGTCTCTACAGAGTCCAACCCCCTACCTTGGCGATAGACAGCTTTGGTGGGATCAGCCGACATAGGCAGAAAGAACACACCTCACCGGATATGGAACACACAAGCTAGGTCTTTCTAGGTAGTGCACATTCTGAATGAACTGACAAACCTTGACTCGTGCTTATCCAGGGAGCCGAGTGGACGAGTCATCGTGCTCTGTTATGACTATTACTTCACCGCAGCTTCCCAATGGCATAGCCCTAGACTTGGCTGCTTTCTACAGATTTGATAGGTCCCAGTCAGGGTTTCAATATTTTACTCAAGGACAGCGTCTTCTCTGTTTTCTGCTAGAATATTGACTACTTCTCCATAGTCCGCGATCCCATGGTGTGATCATTCCGAGTTTCCATCTGATAGGCTCTGGTTCAGCGTGACATCCTCGAAAATAGTTACTGACCCCGTCGTAGTGGCAGTGGGATAGGCGGGCTGATGCTCGCTTTGGTCACTGGGAAGTACGGCACGCTTCCGGTTGATGTTTTCGAAGCTGGTCCCACAATCTCCACCATTGGTGCTGGGATCAGCTTCTTTCGGAAATTATGAAGCAGCATGGGTGTGGTGCGAGGCGGAGGAACGATGGCGCGTAAAGTGCAGAACTTGCGTCGAAGTGTGTGAACACTACGTCCGACTCGAGCCCAGCATAAAATTATCGTGGTAGATGCGATCATACCGGAATCTGATGGTAACCTCCTCATGCCATCCAGTGGTTATCGCGTGCTTCTTTCATTATCGTTATCTGCTCAAGTTTTTTTAGAATGGGAGAGGGGCTGAGATGGAAGAACCACAGTGACGTAATTCCCTGCTAGTGACGACACACATATATACCAAGTTGGATGCTTCCTTACATCTGGACTCGGAACATGCCCTGAGCGACTTTTCGCCGCTATTTCTCTCGACCTTTTTCCTTCTTCAGTACCCTAATACAGCAAAATCAGGCAAGAGCGCAACCCTTTTACTTCATCAGACAAGTCACTAATTCTTTCCATCTGTTCAAAAGTCCTTCGACCGCATGCACGGGCATAGCGCGAGGGTTGTAGTCCACGCTCACCGTGAGACAATCCCTCCATGACCACACACGGAAGAAGCTGATAGAGAGCACCGTTGGAATCTCGTTTTTGGTGGGAGGAGGATGACTTACGGTGCCGGATTGAATTTATTCATTGTGGTAACAAAGCTGCGTATCTCTGCTATTGTTTTCCCACTGTCGTCAAGAAAAATTGGATCAAGGTATAGTTCCCCTTTCCCATCCCCTGAGTACCAAGGGGGGGAAGCTAAAGGTGGCCTAGAAAGCAGTCAGCTAATGACAACGCACGCACAACCATTCTTACAGTGTGTTCGCACTATTTTTGAAAGGGGTCATTACCACTTCTATCTGTTCAGCCGCGACTGCTATCAACGACGGATAAGCTTTCTGCCTTGCATATTCCTTCTTCATCAGATCCGAGACATAAATCAGACGACTGATATCGTCCTTCGATGGAATACCGGTGAGGGCTTTAGCAGGGATGACGATCGACGATATACCAACGCAAAGACCAGGATATCCGTCCTTATTGGAATACGGAGGGCGGAGCCGCTGACGACCATCTCTCATGTGTGGATACGCGAAGACGGCAGTTTCGAGCATCTCTTCCGGGACCGGATTATCCTCTGCACAGGCCAACGTCAATGCAGCATGACCTGCATATTATCAGGATCGAGTACTACAAGATTAATTGTTTAAATACTTACAAACGTGATTGACGGTGAATCCGAGGCTTTTCACTTTCGCAAAAAAACGTTGACTATCCCGCGCGGTGAAAGTGAAATTAGCCCGCTTTGTTTCGAAAGGGTAGTCACGAGAAGCACGAAATTTGAGCCCATGGGCGTGCTAGTCATGATGTCACAAGGTAAGCCAACTTCAGATGATAAAGAAAGTACACTGACCTGGGAAGTGGTCATCGTATCATTCATGACACTATTCAATGTTGCGTCATACTCTGGGCCGTTGGAGATTTCCGCCTCTCCCAAAATTTCGTATGGAGCAGGAAGCAGGTTCTTTGCTTCGGTCCCCCATTCCAATTTCTGGTATGGTTCGGAAGGATAGAGCGAGATAGCAATCACGAGCTTCTTCATGAAAGTGTTGAATAGGGTATGAAGTCCTCTGGCGTCGAATGTGGTGTGCGAGGTGTGCAACAGCACACTGCATGCACCGGGTAATGGTCCGTGTGGCAAGACGTATAAAAAAGTCTGATCACCGTTCGTATCTCTGATCGGATTGCAAGAGATCGAGTGGCGGAACTCCTCAATGTTATCGAAACCATTGACAGTGCGAACTGTCCTGGATGCCCATGCTTTTACTTCGTCGGCGCTGCGAGCGGGGTTGTAGGCAATGCGAATCCGGTTCTCCTCGTCATAGAATGACTGTGCAGCAACTGTGGGTACATCATACCGCACAGCGGCCCATGCACTCTGCATGCACTGGATGAGGGAGTTTCGGGGAAGTTTTGCAAAGAATGTAAGCTCGGCCATGAAAAAGAAGAAATAATCTCCAGTCCCTAGTGCTCGCCAACAGTGCTCGAAGATCTCGCTACCAGCGGCCTCCCGAGTAAGCATGCTGTGGTCGATGGGGTCTGGTTTCCACGAATATCGAGAGATGTCTAAGACCATCGTAGGAAAGCGTAAAGAAGGGAGGTTGGAGGAAATTGGCCCATTCTCTGCAAATTGATTTCCTTATCACAGACTTTTCACGTATAGCTATACAGTTCATTCATGAGTATTATAATAACTCCGACGTCCTAGGATGGGAACTTTGAAAATCTAACGAGATACTTACGTGGTGGTCTGTTTTGAGGGCTTGCCAGTGCCAAGGGTCCTATTATCATACGCAAACAGGTTTATTTATTGTATAACCAACATTTTCGGACGCCACTCATTGTTTGCAAAGGGCATAGCCCTGGAATCATGAACGTGGTGCCAGATTCTGCAAAGTCCGGCAGACCATAGTTGCCCAATACCCCCTTCCAAATTCCATTTGAGCGCCAGCAAGCCATGCTGGACCACATGTATTCACGACCCTGATGGCATCCAGTACATTCCACATTTCCATCTGGTATAGGCTTTGAATCGTCCCCAAAACTATTCACTGACTTCTTAGATATAGTGGTGGAGGCATAGGCAGGCTAACCCTCGCTTTGGTTATCAGTAGGTATGCCACTCAGGCTCACACAGTAGAAATATTCGAGGCTGGTCCCACTATCACCACCACCGGTGCTGGAATTGCCTTCTATACGAGGTCCATGATCCGATGAAACACGTTGTCCTCCCTTCACTCGACCATTGTTGTGAGATTAAGGAGAATGCGCAGAGGGACCTGATATCGAGGAGTAAAAAGCTGTTTCTATAACCTCTCGAGGACCTAATGGGTGATGTAGTGATGACTGGTAGGAAAGCAGATGAGCATCATTAAGCGATGATTTAGATCTGACGAAGAACGGGTTAGTACATAACCCCTACGGAGTTCAATCGGTTTAATCGTTGAACAATCGTGACGGCTCAAGACTCATTCGACTCAGCTCGCAGCCACGTGACATCGCGAGAGTATATCGAACGTGTTCTTCCTCTTAGTAAGGAACTGGTGTCTAACAAGAAGTCGAGGTGCGCTCGCCGTCCACTCGTCGGCGATTCCTCCCCAGGCAGCTCACTGACAAAGCGTCAAGGGCCTTCATTGGAACGGTGTATCACGAAGTGCTTGATACCCCAAACTGAGCTCGGGCATCGTGCAAACGTTACGATGTTAAAAGCTACACTTGCTCTCTTCCTAACACCAAGGAATCCGACCCTGACCAGCACAAAGTAGTGGGTTGGCGCTTTTGGATTGGCCTTGGTTACCACCGAGACTATCAGTCGGAGTTGCCGATAGCGAAGCATATGTTCTAGCGATCATCTTCCAAACTTTGCATTTCCACGACCGTACTCCGAGAAGGCCAAAAATAACGGTCAGGGCGGATCTCCATCCCCGCTCCACGTTACTGCAGGGTCCGATTTATCTACGATCATAGGACCCTCAACGTGACAGTGGGATTCCGAGCTCCTGCACCCCCAAGCTGGGAATCCTGCGATAGGATATCGTGACTGGTTTGGAGGTTGCTGATTATCCTCCTAACCACCAAAATGTCACCTCTCCGCTACAGTGGCACTTCCCCCTTCTACAAAGAACTCGCAGAACTACCTGTCCCTATATCTGCCAAGTTTATCAACACCACACTGCCTCAATCCGACTTTACAGGCAAGAATATCTATTGACTCTCACTATCCTTACATCCTATTAACCTTTTCCAGTCGCACGCGTTTCCTATCTGATTCGTGACCATGAAAGAAATGCTCTGCCGTCCGTTACGAAAACGTTCACTCTAGGCGGCCCAGATTTACACACCAGTGGCCTGGTAATTCCCCCAACGATCAACCACGATCCGTCCGATATCGTTGCGCTACTCCCGGCGCCGTCTGAGAGACGTCATGCGCTCCTCAGAGAGGTCCCCGATGTCGGTGGCGCCAGGAAACGTTATGTGGAGATCTGGTCGGGTGCTCAGCTCGAGGCATCACTTGAGGTCACTAAGCTCCATGGGTCATTCCACACAGATGGTATGCTACTGATTGGATCGTCGGGCTCGAACATTCACCCGCATCATCCAGATTACTTTAAATCGTTCTCGTTTACTCCATCCGAAACCGCATTGGTGTACACCGCCGAAGCGAACCCCGAGACAACCACGGAGAAAACCGACGATCCATTCCCAAAGTTTCGCTTCGTTCCTGACTTCGGAGAGCAAATGCAATCCAAGAGACGTCCCACTATTTTCCTGTTCCGCTGGTGGTCTTCGAACCAAGTATCGCTCAGTGACAATGATACCACACCTACTGCCTCAATCACCGCCTTGTCACCTGATCAGCCTTCCAGTGTTCCTGTTGTATTTGGTCAAGCAACTTTTGTTACCGAGACTCGTCTCTACGTAACTGGATACGAGCAAACTGCTGACGGGATGCAGTTGGGTATCAAATATTGTTTAAATCGGCCATCGACCATTTGGGAACTCGTCCTTCCTAGCCAGATTTCGGACACTGCCACGACCGTGTCCTGCGAATCCGTCAGGATTGAGGCGCCAGGGCGTTCTTGCCGTTCTCCACGCGTCCTGTTTGACGAAGATCGCGTTCCGACGGCTTTGTTTTGGCTGTCCAATCCCCTGGGTGGCGTGCACGTGTCTGCAGTGTCTCTTCATACTCGTGATTTGAAGGGGGGTATGGAAGACAGAGTCCTCGTGGATGCGGTATACGATCCCTTGCCTGGCGAGTTCCCTGGATTGTACACAGACTACAACATAGTCGATATCCCATTCCTTAAGCTTGGCGATAAGACGTATCTTTTGGCACAGTCCCTCTGGCGGTCTCGTTCTACGTTGGTCTCGATCGACGTGGACACTGGTACTGTACTGGAAGTTGCGCCCGATGATGGGTCAAAATTATATAGTTGGAATTTGCTCGCGACTGACGGAGTACGCTCGGCCATATGTTCTCGAAGCAGCCCGACGTCTCCACCCGAAACAATTCTTTTAGCTTTCAGGAATGAAGGGCTTTCTCCAGCTTTCGTCGTTCTTGATAGACCCACCCTTTCTCCAAAACGTGCGTACCACAATATTCCAGGAGATGAATTCTAGCTCAGATGTTATTGCAGTTCAGGTCGTCATTTCTAGCTTTGAATCATGCGTCATACCCATTCCAGATAGACATCCGGTCGAAACAATAGTCATTCGGTCGAAAGGGTCGACAAAAGGATCCAAACCTGCCTGCTTGACGTTCATACATGGGGGGCCGCACTCGTGCAGCGTGGCGTCCTTCACGCCAGCCATGCTCGCTTATGCTCTCGAAGGCTGTAAGTCAATTATCGCATCCATGCATCACCTATCTGCACTCGTTATTGAAAGGGCCACACAGATACTGTATCACTGCCTAATTACACTGGATCCTCGGGATTCGGAGAGAAATACCTCCAAAAACTCATTGGGAAATGCGGCACCCTTGACGTGGCAGACTGCTTAGCGACGGTGGAAGAAGTAATCCGTCTCGGCTTGTCAGAGCGAGGACGACAAGTCGTTCTAGGTTGGAGTCACGGTGGCTTCCTGACTGCTCATCGTAAGTCTCTCGCCACACCCTCCTACCTTCTGTAAATCCCTTCTGACACACTGACGATGACATAATCTTGATACACCAAAAGTCATTGGCCAGTACCCGGACGCCTTCACTGCAGCGATCGTGCGCAACCCGGTCATCTCCGTGGGGGAGTTCTTTGGCGCGTCTGACATCCCTGACTGGGCCTTCACCGAGTTCGGGTTCGCCTTTGGGCCGGGAACGCACGTCACCCCAGAGACCTTGGCGACGCTCTACAAGGCCTCGCCGATCGCACACGTGGACCGCGTCAAGACGCCGCTGTTGGTCCTACTCGGCGAAGATGATCTGCGGGTGCAGCCAGCACAGGGGAAGGGCTATTACCATGCACTAAAAGGGAGGGGGAGGGTGGTGGAGTTGTTGACATTTCCCAAGGAGGCACACCCGATCGACGGGGTCGAGGCGGCGAAGGTGGAGTTTGAGGCTGTGCGGGATTGGTTCCGGGCGTTCGTGCAGCGGGGAGAGTAATCTTAGTGAGACCAAAGTAAGGCGAGGCGCTGGGAACTGGGTGTGATGAGGCGTGACAGTAGCGTTACGGTAACCAGTACGAATCGCGTTCGACCGACAAACATTTCTCTACAACATGCACTTACGCTTTGTGATATGCCTCAGGACTCATCAACTATCCTCTCACTTATTCAAGTTGTCGCCTTCCTCGTATACTGTTACGTATTCATCGTGGTGGCTGTCGGGCGGTTCGTGTTTTGCAGTTTGAGGTTGTGCGTCGTAAACAAGTTCCAAGATCGAATCAAATGGGGCGACTTGGGCTGCCTTGAAATTCATGCTATTTTTTATGGATTGAAAGTCTTGGTCACCACCGAGACTATCAATGGGAGTTGCCGATAGCGGAGCAAGTGTCCTAGCGATGGTCATCGATCATCGATCATCTTCCAAATTTTGTATTTCCACGAACGTGCTCCGAGAAGGCGCTAACAATAACGGTCTGGGCGGATCTCCGAATCCCCGCTTCGCGTCACTGCAGGGTCCGATTTATCTACGATCATAAGACCCTCGACGTGACAGTGGGATCCCGAGTTCCTGTGCTCCCCAAGCTGGGAATCCTGCAATGGGATATCGTGAGCGGTTTGGAGGTTGCTGATCATCCTACTAGCCACCAAAATGTCACCTCTCCGCTACAGCGGGTCTTCCCCCTTCTACAAAGAACTCGCAGAACTACCTGTCCCTATATCTGCCAAGTTTATCAACACCACACTGCCTCAATCCGACTTTACAGGCAAGAATATCTGTTGACTCTCACTATCCTTACATCCTATTAACCTTTTTCAGTCGCACGCGTTTCCTATCTGATTCGTGATCATGAAAGAAATGCTCTGCGATCCGTCACGAAAGCGTTCACTCTAGGCGGCTCGGATTTACGCATCGGTGGCCTGGTAATTCCCCCAGCGATCAACTACGATCCGTCCGATGTCGTTGCGCTACTCCCGGCGCCGTCTGAGAGACGTCATGCACTCCTCAGAGAGGTCCCCGATGTCGGTGGCGCCAGGAAACGTTATGTGGAGATCTGGTCGGGTGCTTAGCTCGAGGCATCACTTGAGGTCACTAAATTCCATGGGTCATTCCACACAGATGGTATGCTACTGATTGGATCGTCGGGCTCGAACATTCATCTGCTTCATCCACTCACCAGATTACTTTAACTCGTTCTCGTTCGCTCCATCCGAAACCGCATTGGTGTACACCGCCGAAGCGAACCCCGAGACAACAATGGGGATAAATGACGATCCGTTCCCAAAGTTCCGCTTTGTTCCCGACTTCGGAGAGCAACTGCACACCAGGAAGCGTCCCACTCTTTTCCTGTTCCGCTGGCGGTCTTCGAACGAAGCATTGCTCAGTGACAACGATACCACACCTACTCCCTCGGTCATCGCCCTGACGCCTGACCAGCCTCCTGTTCCTGCTGTATTTGGCCAGGCGACTTTTG
>JBBPRP010000823.1:0-10261 GCA_038093135.1 Leccinum longicurvipes
CATTTCAGCTCAGTTATGCAGATGGGGCCACCGTTAAAGGTGTTCAATATACTGATAATGTAACCATCGCTGGACTCACTGTATGTTTTGTATCATTTGTGGTTGACCATTGAATTCTGATGTCAAGCTAGGCAGACCCTCAGATCTTTGGATCTGCATCATCATTCACTTCTGCGTTACACAACAATGAACACTTCTCAGACGGTTTATTGGGATTGGCCTTCCCTTCCATCTCGAGATTTCGCGGTGATCCGCTGTTTGCATCGCTTGTCGCACAAAATAGGCTAATCAATCCGACATTCTCATTGAAACTCACTTCTTCTGGGGCCGAGATGTACATCGGTGGGGCAAACAGTATGCTATACAATGGTGACATTGCTTATACACCCGTAACAAATCCTGTGAGCCAAAATGGTAGATAGGAGTTGATGTTGCTAACATTGGCATCTATGTAGGGATTATGGCAGGTGTCCATGGACGATGTTCGTGTTAATGGTGATAAAATCCTTGAAAATGTACCTGTCATTCTTGACACTGGTGCAAGCTACATCTTCGGGGATTGGGAACGAGTTTCAAACTTGTACAGAAGCATTAGCGGTACCCTCTTAAAGGATGACGACTTTGGTTTTTATTACCGTAAGTTCTGGTTGCGTTCGGTACCTTGTTTTTATCGACAGCCTACAGTACCGTGCGACTCTTTCCCAACACTGAGCTTTACCTTCGGTGGCAGGTCGTTTGAAATCCCTCCCGAGGTTCTCAAACTTGAACCAATTGATGAAGATTCTCCCGATTGTTTCGGCGCCATTGTCGGCGAGCGCTCGCCTAGTATCAGTGAGATTTCATAACTTATCGCTTCCTGAAACCCCTTTTGCGGCACTCGATGTGATGATCAATGAACTCGTTCTGACTATATGGCCTAGCATATTGGACCATTGGGGTCACTTTCTTGCAGGGCGTATACAGCGTATTTGATTACACTACTTTACAGGTCGGGTTTGCGGACCTTGCTTGAATTATCGCAAATGTTCCCGGTACGCTATGTGTTTGGGGGTTTGATTTATTGTAGTAGTTGGCGGGGGTATGCTTAAGAGAACTGTAGAGCGTATGAGCGCGATTCTCTGAGAGATTGATGGTACGGACCAGTTGAGTCGTCGGGCACCTGGAAAATACCCTGGTGCGAGTTCATGGCGACAACAACGCCATCGTCATTGCGAGTGCCCCTCCCCAAGTCGGACCTATGCCTGGGCGAGTAATTTCCGTAGTGGCAGTGCCGATCGTTGAGACCAAGGGAAAGCGCTGTTAATGCCATTCTGGGCAGTGGCCTCCTCAGACAGGGCACCAAATAGTATTGAATAGACGTTTTTCTGGTGGGTGGTCAAGGGGCGCGCGTCCAAGCGATTTTTATAGCAGCGCGGGATCGCGGGTGATCGTCGGTGGGCGGTACCGCCGAGGTGATGTGGATATCTCCAGACGTGTCTAGAATATCTAACGCGTCAGTGGGCGCCGCTTCTGTCAACCATGGCTCTCGGGGAGAGTCGAGAGCTACTGCTGCCGTACCCATCGTCACTCTTGGGAACTTATGCGCGAGGCCCGAACATTTAAGTACGGGGCTTGAAGTAGCATGAAGGACGAGAAACGGAACGCGTGTAAGTATCGCAGTACGTGATAACCTTCAGTCTTCAGCCAAGATATATTGGACGTTTGACTCCTGTCGACTCATTCTGATCACCTGGTCTAGAAGAGCGAGACCGCCTGAGATCGATCTGGTCCTCCAACCTGGCAGGTTCGGCGGAAGGTCCATTACGCTTGAAAAGTATCCTTGACCACATCTGCGAAGAGCTCACAAATAAGACAGTCGGTGCGAACAACTCGCACCTAAACAACCTAGGTTGTTTTCCAGAATTTCTTGGAGAAGCTTCCAAAAAAAGATATGGGCTCCAGTGGATCTCGAATTTTTACATCGTTGTGGCCTAATCGCGTAAGTAAATGCGCCCAACTGCCAAAATATAATTTGAGAGGTCCGACTCACTTGGCCCTGACGGAGGTTTTAGAGTGTTCGTTTTCGGAACGTGAATTGAAAGGTGGTCAGCAGGCGCGTTCTGTCTTGCAAATCATTAGAGGGTACATACGCTCAAACTTTAAGCGCAACTCGAAGGCGAGCATCTGAGAGGCGCATGGTGCCAGATTTCAGATCAATTTGCTCATCGAAACCGTGATCGGCACCTGGCATAGGTACCCTACCAGGTCGGAGTCCGCCAATGAAGCCTCTCCCACAAAAAGAGAACTATTCTGGGCGCTCAGCGCTGGAAACTAGCTCATGAGTAGAGTCTGCTATTTTCCCCTGATTCTCTCCGAGTGAGTTGCGCTGCCGCTGTACAACAGTACAAGTACTGCGGCATGACCATGAGCTGTCTATCACTCTCTGGAATGGATATTAGCACTGATTTGTAAGTAGGAAAGGGAAAAAGACTGGGACAACGTATGAAACCTACGGGTTCAGACAAAATTAGAATTTGGTGGGGTTCCCTTAACGGTCCGGTCCAGTCCGCCTGATCTCTCGACCTACGTGCACTATGACAAGGTGGCTGTGTCTCGAATCCCGGACTTTCCCGCTGCAGTCTATCTTTATCGCATCGTGCGACGAATATCTCGAGGTTGGTTTTCTATTTGTTCGAGAAGAACTCAGATGGGGTATATTAAGACAACGGTGAAGCTAAACCACTCCACTCGCAGTTCCACCTTATCATTTTTGTTCCATGGCCACCTCAACCTCTTCGCGTGCTCTTCCCACTCTACATAACCTGGGCAGTGCCGTTGACCCGAAGCCTGATGTACAGGCGATAATCAATGTTTGGTTTGCCAAGTTCGTCAAAGCGATCGGTCTCAAGGATGTTCCAGCCATCGTCGACTTGTTCCTCGATGGCGCCTTTTGGCGTGATACGCTTGCACTCACCTGGGACTTCCGTACCTTTGAGGGCAAGAACGCGGTGTCCAAGTTCCTCACAGATCAGCTTGATGTCTTCAACCCCCAAGCAGACACTTTTTCTCTTCGACAGGACCATATCGAACTCCAGCGTCCTTACGAGGATATTGCCTGGATCCAGGCCTTGTTCAATTTTGACACTAATGTGGGCCATGCATCTGGTGTATTTAGGCTTGTTCCCCTTCCCGGTGGCGTGTGGAAAGCCCACGTAGTTTACACCAATCTTGAGGATCTGAAGGGTTTCCCAGAGCAGATTGGACCTTTGAGGGACTTTCAGCCGAATCATGGTAAATGGGCTGCAAAGCGCGAGAGAGAAAGAGAATTTCTTGACGAGGAACCTACCGTGGTTATCGTCGGTGGAGGACACAGTGGTCTGGATGTTGCCGCACGACTCAAGATGCTAGGAATTAACACGCTCGTTGTCGAACGAAACAAAAGAATAGGTGACAATTGGAGGAAGCGCTATGCTGCATTATGCTTGCATGACCCAGTTTGTGAGTCCCATGCAGCTTCCCCTGTACACGTGCCTTATTGCGTTACAGGGTATGACCATATGCCATACTTGCCGTGAGTGTATGCGTCGCAAGGAGATGCTTTGCTATACAATTGACTCGTTAAAGGTTTCCCCCTTCCTGGCCCGTCTACACTCCGGCCTTGAAACTGGCTGATTGGCTTGAATCTTATGCTCACATCTTGGAGTTGAACGTGTGGACCTCTGCAACTGTTCTTTCGGTCAAGAAAACCGGAGATGGTGGGAAGCGTTGGACCGTTGAGGTCGAACGTGAGGGCGGACGAATGCGAACTTTCAAAGTAGATCACGTCGTGCTGGCACTCGGCATAGGCAGTGGCATACCAAGAATTCCAGAAATTCCAGGCAAAGTAAGTAACGAACGTGTTGACTGAGAGCGATTTGCTCATAATGATAGGACGAGTTCGGGGGTCAAATTTTGCACTCCAGTAAATTCGAGTCTCCGACAGATCATCTGGGAATGAAGGTTGCAGTAATTGGCGCTTGCACATCGGGTATGATACCTTGCTTGCCTTAGTTTTATGCGAGGCTTACGTCGTCCAGCCCACGATATTTGCTCTGATTATGTGGAGCATGGTGTTGGTGAGTCATTTCCACTGCTACCTAGAACCACTGGTTACATTAAGTTATCCAAAGACGTTACGATGGTTCAGCGAGGTCCAACTTATATCATGTCAACCAAAGAGGGGATGCCCCGTTTGCTAGGTGGTATTTGTCTACTTAAACTATAATTTCTTGCTAATAATTTTAGGACTCTTCTGGGAGGGTGGACCCCCAACTGAAGTCGCTGATCGTATGAATGCCTCCTACCCAACCCATGTTGTTAAACTTCTACACCAACGTGTCACCAAGGATATCGCTGAGGCCGACAAGTATGTTCCCTTTTCTACCTATCCACATTGATGAATATCATATGCCTTAGAACAATTCTGGACGGCCTGGGTAAAGTTGGATTCAAACTCACCATGGGAGAAGATGGGTCCGGTGCCTTGTGCTTAGCGTTCAACAAGGCGGGAGGATACTATTTCGGTAAGTTCTTCCGTATAATAAGGCACGGACCAATAAGTGCCCTCCCTTATTACAGATGTCGGTGCTTCACAGCTTATCATTGATGGGAAGATCAAGCTGAAAAGCGACGGGCCCATCAAGAAATTCACGCCAACGGGACTGCTATTTGAAGATGGTTCCAGTCTGGATGCTGACGTCGTTGTTTTTGCTACTGGGTCCGTCTTTCTCCCTTTCTTCGTGAAGGCTCTGTAACTCGCGCGACACTTGCAGCTTCGGGGATGCTCGTAGCGCATACATTGATCTCATCAAAAATAAAGAACTACACGACAAGATTCGGCCAATCTATGGCTTCAACGATGAAGGTGAGATGCAGGGCTTGAACCGTGAGATAGGTATACCCGGCGAAGAGGGGAAGGCCCTTGCTGGGATTTGGTGCACGATGGGAAACCTGGCCTTGTGTCGCTTCAACTCGAAGCTTGTCGCGCTCCGTACGTACTAATTGTACCGACATCGTTCCCGCAGGCGTTGTGCTCACGGTCGGTTGTAGAAATCAAGGCATACCATGAGGGCATTTTCGGTGTTCGATACGAATATGGTAATTAGGATATTCGTCCTTTATGTGACTCAGAATATAGCTGAACGGGAGCCTGTTTGTATGGCGACCTCAGCCTGAGGCTGGCCAGGGATGACTACCTGTAAATTGTTGATCAAACTCGGAATGCGACTCGCGTCCGAGTCTAAACCTTGACGTTAGAAGATATTTTGTCTGATATGCGCCCCCATCGTGGATCAAGAACTGTTATCGCATTGCACCCTGAGCGGACGTTCAACGGATATCTACGGGACGAAAATCGTTGACCCCTTCCTCGGATCATGCCGGTCCGCTATCCTGGTGGCGTGAGAGGGCCACGTTTGCAGGTTCCATTTCAGGGGTACTTCCATAAAGAGTGTTTTATGGTCTAGAAAAAGGCACGTGTATCCAAAAAAGGATATTTGTCCGCAGGGTAGTCTCCAACTGACGTCACGGTGTCACGTTGATGCATCGACTCAGACCGACAATGAAATGGAACCACACACTTGATAAAGACTCCACGTTCGTACACACCACAGTTTTCCCCCTTCCGCCTTTTCCCTCACAGATCCTGTCATGGTACAACGGGTCAGGGAACCACCAACGCAAGGACTAAATCTTTCCTTATCGATACCTCAACCTGAACCAGCGGGATTTGATGTCACGGCGAGCACCCCGAAGACACCCGCAGACGAAGGCAAAGAATTCTTCTTAAGCGAACGATCAGGCGGAGAACAGCCTATTCGCGTCTATGAACTCAGACTCGACCCCGATGGTGGGCCTAACAAAAAGCGATCGGCGAGTTGACTGCATCTTTGACTTCGAGCATTTGCTTATTCGTGATCCCACAGTATATTCGACTCCCACCTGCCTATGTCCCTTACATCTTGCGCGTCTCGTTGGATGCGGGAACACCTGCATCAAAGAACGGTGTATTTAGAACAAACTTCCCGCTTGACGGTGGCTTGTTCGAGCGGGACGGGTTCGCGGATCGAAAGTGAGAGTGTGCATTTAACCTGTTCTACGCAACTTACCTATGCATAGACTACCCACTGATTTTTCCAAGCCCATCCAAGTCGATCTCCCCATATCCCATGCAGGTGCATTCGTCTATTGGGTCGAATATGATGGCGACCTGCCTGGACAACGTACAAAAGGCAGGGAAGGCTACTTTAACGTTGACCCCATCCTTCGTATCCCCGCACGTTCCCCTACCCTCTCTGACGATCTCAAACCGCTCTTGCCTTCGGATAATGGGTTCCAGCTCTTACCAGAATACATCAACTTACCCCTCGATGGGATCGCGATGTTGACAGTCATATCTAAATGGATGGGTCCTATCGAAGAATGGAAAAAACACTTCCAGGAAGCTAGTGATCGCGGGTATACAATGCTGCATTGGACTCCACTCCAGGTGCGCGGTTATAGCGATAGCCCGTACTCTATCAAAGACCAGAAGAACTATGACCTGGGTATCTTCGCCACTTCTATTGAGCCATCGGAAGCCACTTCTGTGGTGGAAGATACTCTGCGAATAGCAAAGGAAGAATACGGTCTCTTGAGTTTAACGGATGTGGTGCTTAACCACACTGCCAGTGACAGCGAGTGGCTCGTACAACATCCTGAAGCAGGCATGTCCTAAGCGTTTTTTTTTTTTTCGATCGTTCTCATCGAAAGCTCAGGTTATAGCCCTTCGAATACCCCCCACCTAACTCCCGCATTGGAACTGGATGACGCAATTCTCGAATTCTCGGGGTCCCTTCAAAGCAGCGGGCTGCCCACGCGTATCGATTCCCAGAAAGATATAGATACGCTAATGATTGCTTTGGAAGAGCATGTGAAGTCAAAGGAATTATGGCAGTTTTATGTCCTTGACACACAGGCAGAGATGGCGTCCATCCTCAGTGCGTTTTCGTCTAATTCGGTTGTTCCTTGGAACGGCAAGGATATCAATAGCGCGTCTGCAAGTGAAATTGCGGACATCATACGGACAAGTGGCTTGATCCGTCATTTGGGTGCACTGTCTTCGCGATACTGTGCACATGTTGAGGGTGGTATGGCTGCTGGAATCATGAAAGCTGCCTATCCACACCTTGTGGCTGACCATAGGGCGCTGGCGGAGGGTTGGAAACGCGTTGTTGATGTTTTGAACGTGCCACTCTACGCTGAGTGGGAAGAAGATACGCGAATAGCGCTTGACATGATGAAAAATAGACTGAAGTACGTGCGGCTCGATCCCAATGGACCTAAACTCGGAGAAATTTCCAAAGAGTGCGTATACGTTATTTTGCAGGAGGTTTACTGACGTGATTTGCCAGTTCACCCTTGGTTGAACCCTACTTCACGCGCTTGCTTGGGTTTGATGTCAATCCTGCTTTATATTGCGTTGCAAACAATGGATGGATATGGGACGCTGACCCATTGGTGAACTTTGCTCTTCCACCTTCTAAAGCGTACTTGCGTCGCGAAGTCATTGCCTGGGGCGATTGTGTAAAACTCCGCTATGGATCCGCCCCTTCGGATAACCCATGGCTCTGGACATTCATGACTTCCTATGTCACCTCTCTCGCGAAAGCATTTGATGGATTTCGTATCGACAACTGCCATTCGACCCCTTTGCATGTCGGGACTGCCATGCTCGATGTAGCGCGGAAGGTGAACCCAAACCTATATGTTTGCGCGGAGCTTTTTACCGGGAGTGAAGAGATGGATTTGTTGTTTGTCAGGAAGTTGGGAGTTAATAGCTTGGTCAGAGAGGCCGGGAATGCATGGGATCCAAAAGAGTTATCGAGAATCATGTATCGATATGGATTGGGGAAGCCGATTGGTATGTTCTCGGCTCTACCCTATGTTTAATTGACTTCACATGTTCGTTCGCAGGATCGATGGACGGGACTTGCTTAACAAGTGCACAAGATCTCGCTCCGCCATTTGGCACAGGACCCACTCGCCCTTGTATCGTGACCACCCTCCAAGGTTCCGTTCCGCATGCAATCATGTATGACTTGACTCACGACAACGAGTCATACTTGGACAAGTTTAGCGCTGAACATGCACTCTGCGTGGCTGGATTAGTTACGTTTGGGCATTGTGCTGTGGCCTCTGTCAAGGGATTCGATGATCTATACCCGAAGCTTCTAAATCTGGTTCAGGAAAAAAGACTGTATGAAATTACAGATCTTGGTGAGCGGTCTGGGATTGGACGAGCAAAGAGGGTGCTGAATGGGCTGAGGAGAGAGATGTTGCTTGGAGGATACGAAGAAGCCCATGTATTTCAGGATGGCGACGTAAGTGATCAGTTTCTTTTCTCACCGATTCATTGTACCGACAATCCGCTGTGCTCCACAGTATATTATCATACACAGGGTGCACCCGAGGACACAGAAAGGATACTTGCTCGTTGCCCATACAGCCTTTACCAAGGGTGGCCGACAACGCGGCCAGGGTGAGTAATCTCAGTTCACTGTCGCACACCTGAGGTGACAATAGTTTGCGATAGTAAATCCCATCGAATTAAATCGAACCCGAGGAAATTTTATTTGTGGCTTCGCCGTTGATTTCCTATCTTACGAAGTCCTTCAAGACTCGCAGACTATAAAGGGCTTGCCTTGCAGGCTGATGGACTTGCCCGAAGTTCCGGCTATTCAGAAATCAAATACTCCACACTCACTTTGTTCCATCGTCATCCCCGACTTCTTTCCCCCGGGCAGTATAATGGTTTTCGAAGTTGAAGCTGAACAGATAGATCCCACCCTCGACACCTTTTGCGCCGACGCTGAAACTGCCGCGGTTGCTTTCTCGTCTCTCAATTTGGTGGATCTGAATGCCATGCTCTACCGCGCAGATGCGGAAGAGCGAGATGGAACTAACGGGAAGTTTGGTGTGTATGACGTTCCTGATCTGGGACGGTTGACATACTGCGGGTTGGAGGGTTGGATGGGACCACTGCGTGCAGTCATGACTACAAATGATCTGGGCCATCCGCTATGCGCAAACCTGAGGAGAGGGACATGGGGTCTAGATTACACGGTCCAGAGGCTGCTATGGTGAGCTCGTGCCATAGACGATGTATTATTGTTGACAAGAGAGAACAGGCAAACGGACAAATTCCCTAAGCTGCGCGCTCCAGCTGAATGGTTACAAGAGAGGTTTGAAAGGATCAAAAAGAATGTTGCACCTCATCTGCGGCCGAAATTCTTTGCCATCACTATATACACAGCTTACAAAACCGCTCGAGCCGCCGCTCTGGAGCAATTCTCCGAATTTGTGACCACTGGACACGAATTCACGCAAGACCTTGCCCTATGCGCAGTACAGATGTATGGCATGGTCCAATCAGCATCACTGGATCCCGGTAAACCCACACCCTCACTCGCTGCTGGCCTGCCTCATTTCAGCACTGAATGGGCGAGATGCTGGGGAAGAGATGTGTTCATTTCACTGCGAGGTCTTTTTTTGACTACAGGAAACTATGAAGGAGCGAGGCAACATATTCTCGCGTTTGCCTCGACACTGAAACACGGACTCATTCCGAATTTGTTGGATTCCTTGAGAAATCCCCGGTACGTTGCGATTGCATTGATATTGTTTCCAGCCGATGTTAATCCTCATGCAGGTACAACTCACGTGACTCACCGTGGTGGATGTTACAGAATATCCAAGACTACGTCAACATGGCACCCAATGGCATATCTATTCTTTCCGAGACTGTTCGTCGCCGTTTCCCCGCAGACGACAGTTGGGTGGCTTGGAACGACCCTCGCGCTTACGCATATACAAGCACGATCGCTGAAATTATTCAAGAGATTCTCCAGCGTCATGCATCGGGAATATCCTTCCGCGAATATAATGCAGGTCCAAACCTGGACACACAAATGAAAGACGCAGGGTTTGACATCGAGATCTATGTCGATTGGAAGACGGGGTTCGTCCACGGAGGGAACGAACATAATTGCGGGACGTGGATGGATAAAATGGGGGAGAGCGTGAAAGCCGGAACAAAGGGGGTTCCCGGAACACCAAGGGATGGTTCTCCAGTCGAGATCGTGGGATTGGTCAAGAGTACGCTGAGATGGCTGGATGGGCTAGTCAGGGAAGGGCAGTTTCCTTTCGAAGGGGTTGTTGCTCCGAGTGAGTAGTTCTCCCACTTATAGCGCTTGGATACCATTCA
>JBBPRP010000824.1:0-10249 GCA_038093135.1 Leccinum longicurvipes
CGACTGGTTGATCTCAGAAACGCGAATGCGAAAGGCCTGGCCTTCGAGAATCGTAGACGCATTATTGCAACCTTTTCCACTCCCGAGCAACCAAATGACACCGGTCGACCAGAGGTCCAGGGTACATCTATCTAAGCTTGACATCTTGCGTTATCGTTCGCTCATTCATCCCACAGCTGCACTGCTAACATACCGGATCCGGAATTTGTGGTCACATCTACTCAAGTTCAGAAAGGACGTGGCAAATCGAAGAGCGTTGCGCCAGCTTGTTCATGACCGAGCCAAGGTCCTTCGCTATCTGCAGAGTTTGGATCGGGATCGTTACGAGGCAATTCTTCCACGATTGGGCCTCGACAAGGGTAGTGTAGAGGGCGAACTAGTCATTTAGAACTCATTCTTCTCGTTTCTCCGACCACTGGGAACGTGTTTTTAGTGCATTTCGATATGCCAAATCATTATTGTGATCAAATAGCAGGAATTCGTAACATAGCGAAGGTACAGTACCAAAAATATCAGGGGGCTTAAGTACTTTACAATGAATCGCGACTCCAATAAAACTCAAAATAACCCATTAGAAGAAGAAATCATCACCGTAATAGTCATATTCATCTTCGAACTCATCGTCTGAGAGTCCGAAGCCCCATGGATCAAAAGTATGCCTTTCACCTGGGCCGGGAACGTCGTCTGGTCTTTCCATGGTAAGGGAAATTTTCAACTGGGGCGCGCGTGCTTTGTGACCCTGAGGTGATTCGTAGTCCCTGTAATAATCTTGGTTTTCTTGCGGCTCCGAGATTGAATGCCTGGAATAAGTATGGTCAAAACTTCCGGAGAATGTTAAATGGATGATATTGACATACTTTGCGCTTAGATGTTCCTTCATCACGGAAAGTCGCGTACAGTCGGTTTCGCTCGGAAGATCCAGGCAATGTGCACAAAGCCAGACCGTTTCTTCCGCTGGACCGCCGGATGCCTCGCTTGGCATCAAGCTGTGTAATATAAGGCTGGAAAAAAAGCATTTATTGGCCACTTTATCAACATCCACAACTTCAGACGCAAGTTCATCGTCGATCAACTTCCATCTAATGTTTGTATTATTTGGGTGGGAACGACAATTGTGAGTAACCTGGTCACAGGTCAATCTCGGAACAACAAAAGACGAAGATGGAGCTTACTGCCGCACGCCAACCAAAAACATGTGCCTCTGCTTGGTCCCACTCGTCATCTGACCACGAAAGGCATTCAAGACACGCCAACTGATAATTCATTTGATCCATCTCCTCAACCGTTGTCGTTTCGGGGTTCAAGCCACATGTCGAAACAACGTTAGCAGCCATCTTCCCGGCCTTCTCATCTACTTGCAAGAGATGACAGGTCCACCGGGTGCGAATACCCATCGAGTGATCATATTGCTTGGTAGGATCCCCGCTTGCACTATCCCAATTCAACTCGTGTTGCTTCGTGAGACAACGATGCCCTAAGACCTTGGGGTAGAAAAGTGGGCTGGACCCGGAGCGCGTTCGACGGGAGCCCAGACCAAAGCCCCAGGGGCCCAAAAAGTCGTCTTCTGACGAGTTATAGTCGGTGTCAGAGCTGAAATCAGTGTCGTAGAGACCATAGACGATACCGAAGTGGGGGTTGCAGCACTTGCAATTGAAGACAGTAGTCACTAGCGAGAGCTGCTGGATAATCTGAGCGTCATCCGGTACAGGGGGTCCCAGAGCTTTGGCTTTCCCTTTGCCCTTCGGGTCGGCGGAGGATGATCCCGCCGCATTAGATGTAGAACCCGCAGGTCCGTTCTGACGATTGACTTCAGATTTGAAGTGCAACGAGTCTTTGACCTTCTGAACGAGGGACCCAAGGACTGTAGCGCGCCATTCACTGACGAGCTCATCCATCTTCTCTACGATGGGCGCGAATGTTTCTTCCGTCACTTGAGTCTCTGTGGGGAGTTCGAGTATTTCTGAGACCTGGGAGAAGGCACAGAAGTCCATCGGCTCAGGCATGACATCCGTCAAGGGAAGACGAGAAATCTTGTAAGCGCGGAGGACAGATACGGCAATTCTCTTCCGTGTGATGACCAGAGCCTTGCGCTCCCTCTCAAGCCGGTCGGTTTTCATTCGTTGCATGTAATTGACCATCTCGCTCTGGATATTGGCCCAAACTAGGATGGTTGAGATCGGCGATACCACCTGAAGGCGAAGAGTAAACTTACTACGAGGCGTCAGACGAGTCGGCTGCTTAACAAGTCTGTGGTGAGACAAATCATCACGGTAGGGGATCTGCTCGATCTCATGGCCCCAGCCAAGCTCTGTTAACTTTTCGATAATCCTACGTGGTTCATTCGGTCCAGCTTTCCAACAAATGCACGGAGCACTCACGCTTCCTTTCTTTCGCGTCGCAGGTCATCAAGATGTTCAGAACGATCTTTAGCCTGATTAGAGGCCCACCCTTCGAGTAGAGCACCGTGCTGTTGGATGGAGGTTAACCTTGATCTTAATGCGACCACACAAGACTAATATTACCTTTTCCATCTGAGAAACCAAAGCTTGACGTTCCTTAGTGAACTTTTGACGTTCCTCGGGATTAGTGAAGGCTGATCTCTTTGACTGAAACTCTTGTACATCTTTGGAGTAGTAACATGGACGCCCTCGTTCTGGAGAGAAATTGGTTAGGGAAACAAAGTTCTATTGTCACTCACTGCCGTATTTGCATGGAACCAATTTGTACACAGATTCACCAACAAAGAGCGAGTAGTCTTCTACCATGCTTTGACACCAGATTAGATAAAAGTGCGCAAGGACGTGAAACATGCCACCTACCATTCCTTGGCGCATTTAGCACAAATGCGCCTCCCAATCCGAAAATCAACTGACCGGATGTTTGGTGACAAGCATTCCTAGAATATGGTCAGGGGTTGTGAAGCAAAAGAGGAGAGGGGCGAAACTAACATGGCAATGTGTATCAAAGACGAGGTTTGCGAACTGGGGCTCGCTCATGTATGGGGGACAGTCCGGCAAGTCGGGGATATTTTTGCGAGCGGCAATCCAAATCGATAGAGAAGAACGATGCATGAGCATGTGTCTAAACTGCTTTGTGGTACGGGCAAGGCGTAACACGTCCAAGGGCAAGAGATGTCCGAATATCTGAATCGCAAAGGCTAAGCAAAGCTCATGAAGGACAAAGGTTAGGGGCATACCTCAAATAAGATATCCACGGGCAGCTCCATGAGGCCGGCAAGTCTACCTACAATCCGACCCCATTTGTGCCTCTTAGTCTTGGCTTGATCGACCTGAGAGGTCTCAGCTTCATCGGAAGCATCCGAGACACGCTTCCTCTTCTTTGAGACTGAGTTAGCAGAGACGGCGACTCTGCGCTTCTTGACGTTATCGCTGGGCGCTTGTGCGGCTCCGGCCTCCTGAGACTGAACTCGCTTCCTTGGAGCCATCACAATTTTGTAGCGTATGTAGCACCCAAGTTCAGACTTCTGATGATGGTGGTACGAAAGAGGGAGAGAGCATTGAGCTCTTCACTGAGTTTACCACCTCGCGGCAATTGCCGCCGCAACGCGTCTCCCGAACACGTGAGTACAGTCTGCCTTGTTCAATTGTTCATTGACGATGGCGGAGGTGAACATCCAGCAATTGTTGGCAGATACCCTCAACGCAGACACCAACGTTAGAATTTCAGCCGAGCTCAAGCTCTCCGATGTACTCCAACGTCCAGGCGAGTCTCCTCAGCGCGACTACCGCGCCACTGCACTCTGATCTGATGGCATCTTGACGCGTTCCCAGAGACGGGATTAGTATTGTCCCAGATTGCATTGTCCCAGAACGCGGAGGTTTCTCTTCGACAGATAAGCCCTTTGACCCTTTGACCACGAGACCGCGCCTGATAGTCACGCGTCCCATACTCTGCAAGCATTATCCTCAGGAAATACGTGATCGAGCGATGGTCTCCCTACTTCCCCCAATTTCGCGGAAATGCACCACCCGTTGAAGTGAATTTTGTTCTCCTTACTTTTCTTTCTGTCTCAATTGACGTCACCGCAGATTAAGACGCAGATCCGACAAGCGATCTTCAATGGACTCTCTGATTCAGATCGTAAAATAAGATCCTCGAACGTTCGTAGACGCAACACTTCATCGAGCCACTGATCTGACGCCAATATGCAGGCCCACGTACTCTCTTCGATTGCATCTTGCGACTGGCCAGATGAATATCCGGACCTTCTTAATGGTCTCATTCAACTCATTTCTTCTAATTCTTCCAACTCTGTCCACGGAGCAATGCAAGTGTTGACCGAGTTTATCAAGTCTGACCTTACAGAGGATCAAATTCTGCCCGTTCTTCGTCAACTACTACCCGTGCTCCTTACAATTCTAAACGATGCACATGTAATTCCGTCTTTCTGTCCCAAATTCAATGTTATTCAGGTTCTCTTTAGCATCACAGTCCGTTGACTCGTTCAAGAAGTGTCTCTGTCTTCTGTCAGTGTGTCACTGCGCTCTACATGGTGAAGGAACAGCATCCTCAAGCTGTGAAAGAGGCCACTGAGAATATCCTCCCCGTTTGGCTCGACACATTCAAAGAACTTCTAGCGCGGCCCGTCAATGAAGCGTTTAATGAACCCACTTGGGACAGTTTGGCTGTTAGGATTCAAGTTTTCAAAGTAAGCTGATGGACGGGAATGGAGCATCCACTGACGTATACTCGGATCTGTAGGCATTAGATGTCATAAATACCGCATTCCCTCACGGGTTGAAGGCATATGTCGAATCTTTCTTAGACTCTTCTCTATCCCATCTCAACAGCGTCTTCTCTGCGTATGAGACTTACTATGTCAATGCGACTGAAACGGTACCTGGGTCAACTGAAGACGAAGCCGTCGAACTTCCATATCTCATCTGCCCCTTGTTTGATCTCGTTTCTAATATTGTACGCGGAGGAAGGGCGAAGCAATGGCTTGACCCTCAAAACCAATCGCCAAATCTCACGAACCTAATTGGTGTGATTTTCCGATTCGCTCAGATGACCACGGAAGATGTCGGTATCTCTTGTTTTTGTTGGGGACCAGAGTTGACGAGCTAACTCAGGAAGATACTTGGGCAACAAATGCAAACACTTTCGTTGCTCAAGAGGAGGACGAAACAGAAACATATGGGGTTCGGGCTGCTGGATTAGGACTATTGAACGTGCGAGACTACGTCTTGCCTCCACTAGTACTGAACCAATGCGACGATCCTTACAGACCATATTGGGTCGTTCGCCAGCGGAAGTCTGCATCGCTTTCCAGGGCAGTTTGCAACAAATCATAGGTTCATGTCAAGCCACTCGGGAAGCGGGGAGACCATCTTGGCACGTCTGTTTTATCAGTGATAGGATGATTGACTTATTCATTAGGACAGGTGGAAACCTTTAGAAGCGGGCCTCGCAGCGATTGGTTCTCAAGCAGAAGACATTCTGGAATGCATCGAAGATGAGCAGGATTCTGGCCGTCAAAAACCCATTGATATCGAACAGTTGCTGGCTAACGTCATACCTTCTCTCCTGAACCAACCTGGTTAGTAGATGCGTACTAGTCGTCTTCTCTGACTCATTTTATCTGGAAGATCTCCCTTTCCTGCAGGGCAGGGCGTTCGTTTTTGCGAGCCAGTTTGCCAAGCTGTTACCCCTGCAAATGGTCGGGCAGTATCTTGAGGCAGCGATGCGCGTAATCGAATCCAGCTCTTCGAGCATCCCCGTTAAAGTCTCCGCAGTGAAGGCAGTACACAAGTAACACTATTCTTGAGTTTGCTTAACTGTTTGATTCACATAATTTTCTTCCAGTTTTTGTCAGGGGGCCGAAGATTCTGCCTTAAAGCC
Source organism: Leccinum longicurvipes (assembly GCA_038093135.1). Classification (NCBI taxonomy): domain Eukaryota; kingdom Fungi; phylum Basidiomycota; class Agaricomycetes; order Boletales; family Boletaceae; genus Leccinum; species Leccinum longicurvipes. Next base: position 5,863 of record JBBPRP010000824.1, read on the forward strand.
ATACGTGACGCGGATCGCCCAGGACCTCGGGCCCTTCTTACTTCTGACCACGGAAGACACGCTCTCGTTAGTTCTGAGCACGATGTCGGTTGTGGTGGAGGTCGACAAGGCATCATGGGTTACAACCGACTTGGCGAACTCGCTCGTGCTCGCAACTTTGGAAGTGTGGACAAAGAATAACAAAGGTTTGTCGACGCGAGTCAAGGAGTAAAATATAGGCCAACTAACGATATCATTGTTAGATCCCATCTTTCTGTCCATTTTCACTGATATTCTTGCCTCACTCGCGAAGTCACCCGCCCCCGGTGTGTACGAGACTGTCGTGCAGCAAGCCTTACCGACTCTTTGCACCTCGATTTCGATGGCAAACCGCGAGGAATCTTGGATTGCAGGTTCGGCCATTGATCTCGTTTCGAGTCTCGTCAGGGGAGCTCCCGAAAGCGGTCTCGGAGACGGATTCTTTGCCCTTCTTGCTCCCAATCTCTTCAATTGCCTCGAAGATGCAGAAGACAGAGATGTGTTGCAGGTATGTGGCTTCTAATAGGCCTGGCTAGCGACTCATCCACAATTCACCCAGAATGGCGTTGTCTGTCTCACGTTGATTGTCCGGAAAGATTGTCTACAAATTATGTCATGGCACGACCCCTCTGGAGAGTCTGGTCTTAATCACATCCTGAAGCTGATCGCCAAACTCCTCCGAAACGAGGATGAGTCGGGTGGTCTCGTTATTGGTGACCTCATCATCCATCTCCTGCGTCGAGCAGGTGATTCTGTGCTGCCCGTGCTGCCCGAACTCCTCCGCGCAATGGTGGAGCGAATGCTGACGGCTAAGACGGCTACGTTCCTGCAGAGTCTTGTCATCCCGTTTGTATTCTTGATACACAACCAGGCGGATACGGTGCTGAGCATGCTTGAATCGACGACCGTACAAGATCGCACTGGTCTCGATATCTTAATGCAGACTTGGTGCGAGAACGCGGAGACCTTCCAAGGTTATTGGCCCACCAGGGTTAGCACTATTACGCTAGCCCAGCTTTACGCATCTGGCCGTGCCTCTTTGAATAATTTGATGGTCAAAGGGGATATCATCATCAAGCCCGAAACCAAAAACGGTGGGTGCGCTATCAGTTTATGAGATATGTTTTGACGGTCGTTCTTTGTGACCCTTCCATGGCAGTCATCATGACGAGATCGCGCACAAAGACGAGTGCGTGTCGTTTCTGCTCGTTCTGACTATGCATTTCATTCCGTGTCTGTAGGTCCTCACGAATTCACTTCAGTGTCATTCCCCGTCAAAGCGCTCAAGTTGCTGGTCCACGACTTCCGTTCCAAGTCCGAATCGATCGCTTTCCCCGGTAGCGAAGGACTCGTAGACTCTGACGACGAGGACGAAGAATGGACAGAAGAGGAACAACAAAACCAGGGGTTCAAAGAGGAAGAGTTCGCGTTCCTTTCCGAGATGCTCGGTCCGCGCGGTGCCAATCTCGACAACGACGACATCTTTGACGACAATGACGACGAAGACCTCAAGAACGATGCCATTTCGCAAATCGACATCAAGGTAAGACTGATCAAGAGTCAGAGTCGATCGGAAGCTGACGTGTGGACGGCGTTCAGGAATATCTCGTCACGTTCTTCAAGGACTGTGCAGCGAGGAACGTCGGCAACTTTGCGGTGAACGTCGACCAGCTGTCCGCGGAGGAGATTCTGGTCGTGCGCCAGCTCGTGGGGCAGTGATTCCGGACGACCGTTGGGTTTCAGGAATCCAATCGAACAAGAAGCGCCAGAGGCGAGGTGGGGACATCTGGCTTGTATTACTCTCTCTAGACTTGTATGAATGTGAATGTATGGATATTGTCGACTCAGAATAGGCTTTCAGTTCTGGAAACTGGCACATCTCACGCAACTTGAACATAGAGAGATTTCGATCATGCACATCTGCCGAAAGGTTCTACTGGTGCGCGTGGAGTTGCACCATAATACAATGACCTTGAATAACCTCACCGCGCATATATATGACAGACATATGTACAAAGCGGACGATAGGGGCGATCAAGTTTAGCGGGTAACCTATAAGATATGACCGGATATCCATGTATAAGTAGGTGATGTACATATACGACCATTACAATAACAGTACAGAACAGTGCAGTTGCCTAGATATCATTATAAGGAAAGAAGAAAAAAAGAATCCACCCAACACGGAAACGAATAAGTTATGATGTGTATGCGCAAACTTGGTCTGAACCTGACCAACTACAAGGCTCACGGTCTTTTTTTTTCCTCAAGCAAGCGACGAAACATGCCTCCTGATCGCATCGGTGACGTACGATCCTTGGTACTCGTTCGAGAGATCTTCGAGTGTCCTCTTCTTCGTCTCTGGAATCAGCAGCGTCGATAAGACGCCGGTGAACATGACGAAGGACAGAACTTCCAAACTGTATCGGTAGCATGATCATATCAGAAAAATGAAAAACGGGGAGTCGGGGTGCGCCCGCAACCACTCACATGATCTTCATATCGTTGACGTTGTTCAGCAACGGCTGACCGAGCGCGAGCTGTGCGATGACAGCCCCAAACTTACCGCACGCCGCAGAAATGCCGTATGCCGTAGAACGATACCGGGTCGGGAAGACTTCCCCGGGGATGATAAATGTCGTCGTGTTCGGCCCGAAATTCTGGAAGAAGCTGGCGAGGCAATATAAAAAGATGAATGCGTGCTGCCCCGGACCAGTAGAGTTGAGCGGAATGTATGCGAAGCCTAAGAGGGCGGATCGTCGGTGGGATGACAGAGGAAAAATGTGTGTAACACATACCCATGATCAAAAAGAGGACGGTCAGGAAACCAAAGCCCATAAGTTGAATCGGCCTGCGGCCCCACGAATCAATGAGGAAGAAAGACGCCCAGATCCCAGGGATGTAGCCAGCGACGGCCAGCACCATGCTTCCACTGCAGATTCTAAAGAGACTCTGGTAGACGCTGTCGGGGCTATTGCCCTTAACTTTACCAAAGTCGCTGTATGTCAGGATGGCGGAAGTGTTGAAACTGAGACTGTAAAACGGTATCTGGACGTGCGTCAGAACGTGCATACATCCACGACTACGAAATATGCTCACGTCGAGTGCGAACCAGGAGTAAGCTGTGCCGATAAGCACCCTCAGGTTCTTCCAGTCTGAGAAGTATTTGGTGAAATCTTTCAGCGAGCCCCGAGATGCTACGTCATGTTCATCAAACCCATCCAGGCTGGATCCCGACGGTTGGCTCGCTGACAAAATGTTTCTAATGTCGCGCGTCGCTCGACTGATGTTGTGTTGGATGTCCATGGTGAAACGAGGCGTCTCGGGAATGGTGACGCGAAAGTAAAACGCGATCAGCCCAGGTATGCACCCAAAGGCGACGAGGATGCGCCAGGTGTAATCGACGGGGACGGCGCAGGGGTAACTAGCTTCGTGAATCGCATCCCCAAAAGCACTTACTGCGACCACTCCAACAATACCGGCAGCTGATGGGCTGCTCATTAAAAAAAAACTCGATGTCAGAAAATGATGCACGATCACACCGAGTTGGCCCCAGCCTTGAGCTGCAAAGACTGCAGTGATGAGACGACCACGACTTCGGATAGGAGCAAACTCGGACATGATGACAGCACTCTGAGGATAGTCGCCTCCGCATCCAATCCCCATCTAGCAGGTTCAGAGAATGGTCAAAAGAAGTCCCAAAAAGAGATTTAGAGAACTTGCAATAAATCGCCAAACGATGAGAACAGAGACGATGTTGACAGCGTGCCCGGGAGCTGCGAGGGCTTGGCCAAATGTAGCGGTGATCATGAACAGGAGCTCGATACCGTCTTGAGTCAACTGGATCGTTGGCAAATATGGCGGTGAAATTACTGGTGGAATCACTCACACATCCGTTTACGACCAAGGAGATCCCCGAGACAACCAAAGGCGAACTGGCCGACCAAACTGCCAACGGGGGCTGCAACTTTCAAACCTGTTGACTGCCACGGACTGAGGTCACCTTCGAGGACGATATGAGACTGCACGGAAGAACGCAGAAAAAGCGAAGCTCGCTCTACCGTTTTCATCGCCGTAAACGTAGCCCAGCATCGAGGTCATGATGCTGATTGCGAACATATCGTACCTAGATAGCATACGGCTTGAGCACTACATCTCAAGCAATAAATAATAGACTTACGCGTCAGCAAAGAAACCAGCGCCCGCGATAAAGCATATCTTGGCATGGACCCACCTAGGAACAGACAAATGAGAGGAATGAAAAGGCATATAAAAGAGTATCGTACGAGAAAGGTGCATTGTCAATCTCTTCCAGTGCAAGGCGACGGCGTTCGTCGAGGAGTGTCAATGAGTTGTGTCTGTTCGACCG
>JBBPRP010000825.1:0-10233 GCA_038093135.1 Leccinum longicurvipes
CCCAGTATACTTTTCCCCAACGGTCGGTTTGAAGCACCAGCCTCGGTCTGTATCGAAGTCTCCCTTGTCGTACGCTGATCGACTCTGAGTCGGCTAGAATATAGATATGAGTTATAATGCTGGATATTGAAAGCGTCATGAATGTATATAGGAAGGTGGTGAATTCCTCCAGGAGACTCGTATCGCATCGCCATTATCGCATTTGAGTCAGTTTCGGATAAACCGTCAACAAGGATATATGTATCATGCTTACAGAATCCAGGAGCGTGGGGACATCCGCCTTCGATGCCGACGAAATTGGTAACATATCTCCAGTGAAGCTATTGAGTAAAGTGCGTCAGAACGTTCATTGTCTTGTTCATATACGCGAGATTGCAGAACAGCCTCGTCTGACCATCCGATATGCTGGAGTGTGACTACCCATTTTGACTGCCAATAGCGCCATGAAAGCCGACCAGCACGATGATCCAGGGCTGGGCGGCCATGTTGATCACACCGACGACTCGAGGCCATACGTTTACGTACGGACGGCACGAAAGGGGTACCCTCAAGGAAGTCAAACCCGAGGATCCAGCACCAACAGGGAGGTGGAGAGAGTTAAGTAATGCCGATGGGCGCCATGTTGACTGGTTGATGCCGGTGAATATGTCTCAGATGTGTTTCAGTGGGCCGCTCGAGCACAGCGCGCGCGTTCGCGGGGGATCTTCGGCCTGTGTTTCTGCTGTGCGTGGTTCTGGGGCGCAGGTAAAGAGAGAAGGGACCATCCATATTTCTTGTACGAACTTGTCGGGCGTAGGAAACAAACGGTGGAGTAGATTTGGGAATGTAGAAGGACGCTCAGATCTGTCACGGTACTTACCACGAACGGCTTGTTGCTCCCGTACTAGTCGCTGTAGCCCTCCCAATGGCGCAAAGGATTAGTTGGCCGTGGTACTAGGCCCCAGCCCCGCCCTCTGCTTTCTCCTTTGAAGAGCCCACCACGACAGAGCTTCACCGAGGTCAAGGTGACCGGCGACGACGAAATCGAAAAGTTTGAGGACCAGTTCCCCGAGCTCGACGTCAGCAACGTAAGTCTCGCGCGCTTGCTCTCATTAATTCCTACCTTCGACGGCGGTGCGAGGGTTGTCGTCGATATGGGTTTGCTGATGATGCCCCAGTACGTTTGCAGGTCGCCCCGCCTCCCCCACTTCCTGTGCAACCGACTTTTGGAGCCCCTGCTCCGTTCGCACCCCGTCCTCAACCCTCCGCGTTGTCGTCGACACCCATTCTCAACCAGCAGATTCAGGAAGAGGAGCCCGAGGTGATTCGGTGGGTAGAGCGGCACACGATTCTGTTCCAGACTTTTCTGCGTGCCACGGTATGTGAGTAGATGCTCAATCACCTTTCGACAGGGAATGACGCGAGAAAAAAACGGAAGAGATTAGGCAGCGAGACGAGGCGAGCAAAGCAAAGCAAAACGCCAGGAGACCATCTCCAAGGCAGAGGCTGCCATAGATCAATTCTATGAAGAGTACGCTTCCAAAAAGGAGCGGTCTATTCGGGCGAACGAATGCGTCCCATTTCTTGTCTTGCAGAATGAACAACCAATTATGTATCGATGCCAATAGGGACCAGGAAACATATTTCGTCGAGAGCCTTCAGTCGTCGTTCACAAAGGGGACTGCTTGAGAACGGATCTGTAACATTGCCGAACTCCAGAACTCGCAGAGTAAAACGATTACCCAGACTGGCACCGGTACTACCGACCTCACTCGCTTTGAGGTATTATTGAGGTTGAAGCGGGAAGGTGGTGTTGCACCAGGAGCGCCGGGCTACTAGACTATGTGTACGGACGTACACAAATATACTAATTGCCTTGGAAATGCGTGGTTAAACGTAGCGAAACTGTCACAACTTGGAAGTATGTTCGGGGGACAGATGGGCCTCCACCCAGGCGATACACTCTTCGATCAACTTTTCCTTCATTCCTTCAGGTTCGTTGTGCAACTCATGAAACCCATTCTTTATGAAAGCGGGTAAGACCTCGCCCGCAAAATGTAGAAGAACATACCGCGTAAGACGAGAATATCTTGTCTTCCGCAGGAAGGAGCTCATGGAACTTCTTGGTGGAATTGATTGATGTGAGCTGAAAGTATGTTAGGGGTCAGACGAGCTGGAAGTCAACTAGATCTACCTTGTCTTCTGCGCCGTGAACCAGTAAAACCTGTTCTATACTAAGTACAGAGTTTCGATCAGGAACGGAAAGTACCAACGGGCAATTGTCTCGGCCACTTTTTATAATCCCTGGCCAGGAGCGCATCTCCCTGTAACATTGGGTTTAACACTCCCAGAGTTGATATCGAAGAAAGAATCATACGCCATCCAACATGTCGTTCAACCCTCTTAGGGAACAAGACATTCTGATGAGCGGGTCCTTCAAGAACGCTTCGTTGACCGCATTGTCACGGGTTAATATCTGTCTCTCTTAATCTCAATGCACGTGTCAACCATGTGCGAGCTTACATTGACATCCAATGGAGTAGGAATTAAGAAGGAAGGAGCGATTCGACTCGCTATGCCGCCAACCCAGCGAGCGGCTTTAGGGGTGGGCTTCGTTGGCGTGATGAGCGGACTGATGCAAATAACCCCAGAGATACCCGATACAGTTTCCTTGGACGGTGGCGAGTCTGCGCGGGTAGGAAATGCGAGAACCAACCCGCCACTCTAATAATCATATGTTGGATTGCAGAACTGGATGCGTCGAGCGGGAAGAACGCGAGACCCACCATCGAATGACCATAGAGAAACACGGGCACGCCAGGAAACTGCTGCCTGACCTCCTGAACGGCCCATTCCATGTCCTCGAGTTGCTCCTTCCAGCTCGTCTGCGCCTATGAGCTGTCGTTGTTCTCGTTCTGTTCATCCAGTGCGGTCCTCCCGAAGCCGCGCTGGTCGTAGGCGAAGACGGCGATCCCGCGCGAAGACCAGCATGGAAAGACGCGCTCGTAGCGTGCAATGTGATCTGCGAAGCCATGGACTAACACGACCACAGCTTTGGCTTGGGCCGAAGGACTGTACGTCCGAGTGAAGAATTGGGTGCTCTGTGGGCCCGTAAGCCAAGCCTCTGTGAAGGCTCGAGTTTTCATGGATGGTTAATGTCAACGAAAGCGAGACTTCTTTTGAATCCATTTTCGTCTCCCTTTTCGGGTCGGTCTGTATGAAGGCAACCGGGGGGAGTGCGTTAGTACGGTCTACTATCCGGTACAACAACTTCGGCAGCATGTCGGTTTGGCAGTCACAGAAATGTCATGAATGGTCACACATGGTCACACCGCCAAATCAATCTCCGCTGCGATGTCATTGCCAAGGGAGAAATTGTTTTGACGTCGATCATCGTCTTGAAGCCGCGTCTACACAGGGAAATAAAACAGACATTAAATTATTGCGGATGGAAACAATGTAGCCATGAAGTAGCTAGGTTGTATGTAGAAAAGCAATGTCGATGATGACGACGATGCTCACGACTCGGTGTCGAACCAGACGAATGGAGGTGGGCGGGTTGATGCTCGTCCGTGCAAGCACACAAGAGGAGTGAGGCGGAGGCGGTGGGCAGACGGGCATGAGTGAGTAGGCATGTGTGTCGCGAGCATGTGTGACAGTGAGGACAATGTCATTGTTGGAGGGGATTGCTATTGGCTTTGGTTACTGTTAAACTCCTTTATATCTCGGTAGACGATTTTCAAGCAATATCATTGTTGTGGCTGTATCATAGTAGCGATGGCGCCAGCTATCGGAGGATGGAGGATCATCATTTCCTTGTAGCTCCGTACGCAGTCCCGCATCGAGCGGCCAGCCGCGCTCGGAGGGCCAGGAACGAGAAAATGGAGTACTCGACACTGGTGTTATCGTTGTTCGTTAGTGGGTCGCTCGGTGGCCCGGGAATAGGCTTGCATGACTCACCCTTCGACCAAGTCCAAAGCTCGAAGGAGGACGGCAAATATAGGATGACTGCGACGGCGATAAGATGCGCCTTGAAGCAGTTTGTCTGAGTTCACCTGGTCTAACTCAAAATCAGGCAACGGCCGGGACAGTGACATGGTCTAAGACTGAACCTCGGGCAAGAGGAACGTTCGTTTATTTCAGGTAGGAAACGTGGTCGCGGTTGAAAACCTTTCAACAGCTGAGGACAACCTTCAAGTTGAACTTGTATGAGACTGCGCTGTGTGGCAGAGCACCTCTCCAGCACGGTACTACTCAACAAAGCCTCGTGTTGTCGCTGGTGGAAGTCCCAGATGAACAGCTTATGTTCCACTTAATAAACGTACTTAATAAACGTGTATTCAGTAAGAAATAGTTCAATTTTCGAAGTCGAATTCGTGCATGCACTCAAGGTGTCTCTTGAGTAACTCCACACATTGGTCTGCCTCACGCCCGTGCTGTAAAAAACATGAATCGCAAGCGTATTTGGTTTCCGGAACAGGCGCAACACCTGGAGAGAACGTTCACAATACAACAACTTGATCCACATCACCCATTCCACAAAGGAACGAGTAGTACTTCATTCGAGGCAGGACCTTTAGTATGCTCATTGTCGACCTAGTGCCTCATGTTCATTGGGATAGCAGGCGCTCTAGATATTCGTTTCCGACGTGCGCACGAGGGGTCAGCCTACATGGAAACGGGCAAGGATGTCTGCCGTTCGAATTCAGCAAAGTTTATGACCAAGGGACACGATTTGTCTCGACTTACCGCGTCACTCCGCTCGTGAATGTCGCCGTAAAAGTTATGTCCTTTCCATCTGCATCTTTGGCCAAATTGAAATCCAGCGTGGCCAACAACGTCGCAACACTGCTCCAGAGGGACGCATCTGCGGTGTGTCGGCCTAGAAGATACAAATGTGCATGAGAATATCCTCCGAGCCTTAGGTGCTGTGGACGCACCTGGGCAGACTCGCCTCCCAAACCCAAAAACAAACTGGCCAGGGTCGTCGTCCGTCAACATCCCTTCTGCATCCAAGAATCTCTCGGGGATGAATTTTTCTGGGTCTGGATACCGATCTTTGTCGCGCGACATCGCCCTGAGGAATGGTGAATGATCATGCTGCGAGGTCAGCGAGGGAGTGAGTGGTATACCAATTGTTCGCGATCACGGTTGCCCCTGAGCAAGATATTTTTGGTTTTAGACAAATCAACGATGCACACTCCGGACATACCTTTTGGAATATAGTAGCCCCTGTACACATCACTGGTAGTCACGGCATGTGGAACACCTTAAAATATTAAACAATGCTTCGGAAATGGATTTATAGACACGCACCAAGTGGTCCAGCTGGCTGCCATCTCATCGTCTCTCGTATGATGGCATCGATGTACGGCAATTGTGGTCTGTTGTCAAACTCGGGCAGCCTATTGGTACCTACGACAGCATCGATATCTGCCTGGGCACGTTTCCACACATGCGGGTGCTCAACCATTGCCAGCGCAAATATCATCAAGGTCGAACTCGTCTGCGGGTGGGATGAGGGATGCATGCGTTCTGAGGAATTCAGCACAGACCGTTTCCGCAGAAGCTATGTACACGATGACGATCAAAGACTGAAATTCATTCGTTTGTGTGAGCATTGAAACGCTTACCAAGGAAAGCAGTAGCAGATGCATGCTTGAGAGCCGTTTCGTAGACAGGACGATACGACTCATCAAGTTTCTCCATCCGAGTAATATGATCGGCTACCATTGCCGAGATCATGTAGTTCCTAGATTCCTACGGAACCAGCAGATGTGTCGTGACCGTTATCTTTTTGGCTCAGCAAAGGCTTACCATGCGCTTCTGAACATATTTGTACGGTGTCTCGACCATCTTGTTTCTCCACGCATATGCCTCGTTCGCCTCACGTTTGATCCACGATCCAGGAAACCAATCTGGAACATGAAGCACTTCACCAGATATTTTTCATATGTATGCATTCACCAAGCCTCCAAAAATGCACTCACGGAAAGGGAATGTCTTGAGAAGGAGTGCCCTCTCGGGTGTGATTGCAGGGATGGAAGCTTTGAGGAAGTTGTCCATAATGGACACCATTGGGTCATTCCGAAGACTTGGCTCATAGTCATATACCGCAGACATGGCTATTGCGGAAGAGAACCTAGATTAATTCAAATTATCAAACAAGCAACCGAAAGTCCAGGCTATCCCGTACGTTGAAAAATGAGATCGGTACTGTTCAGGATCGTCAATGATGTTCATGGTCATCTGACGTGCCCTTCGAAGCTGCATGGGACGGAAGACTACTGCAGCTTCAGCACGAAATGTCTGGTGAAATATTCGCCGACACAATCTCCAATGTTCACCATACCGGGCAAAGGCAAAGTCGCAGTCATGTCCATAGCTGAAACAATTTTGATTAGCAAAACGAACGGCTTGCTGGATTGTGTGAAATTGCCACTCACGGGTCAATAGTCGCAATGAATGGACGATCAGAATATATCTGAGATCGCTTCTCGAGCAGGTCGTTTGCCGCAGAGGGTGAGTTAAGAACAATGACGTCTGAGTCCATCAGTCGAATGTACATTACGTCACCTAGGCAACTTCTCAGAATTATATGTCGTCACCAGAAACGGCTCTCACCGTATTTTGTACGCAATTCATTGTATGTCAACCACGGTTGCACTGTATCGACAGAGAGAACGCTTCCAAGAACTGGTAGTGGGGTGGGACCTGGGGGAAGTGGGTACCCTTTCCTCTCGATGCGACTTTGAATGATGCGTCGAACTACGTCCACAGTAACGATTGCAAGCGGCACTAATGCTGCAAGTCGAGCGGTGGAGGCGGGCCATTCCATCTCTGTCAATATTTGACCGAAGGGGGGATGAGATCTCGCCCAACAATATCCTTGTTATATACGTTGACTGAGGCTCTTTCAAACAAATGGGTGAAAACCAGCCCGCGGGATTATATCGGGAATATCGTGACACACAGGGGTACGGGTAGTGCCGTGGTACCTACCCGATATGGTAGGTCGCGGCTCGTTTATCATTCTTCCTTGCCGTCGCCATTGCCCTTGCGCTTAAGTACCCTCGCGGGAACGGAAAGAACGGCTGCAAGGTGGGCGAGCGAAACTTACGACGGAGCCGCGGAGGAAGCGGCGCCTCTCGCTTGTCGGAAGACCGCGGCTCCGCTCTGCACGCTACGTGCTTCTTAGTATTATAGGTAAGTGTGGATCGACGATGCGTTAACTGTTGGGCCTGTGGAAGTCGTATAGTATGAACGACCGTGCCGCTGTGTCGAACGGTTGAGTGAATTTGAATAAAATGTGTCGCTTGCCCATTGAGTGTTACTATGCTCGGCGGGGTGGTGACCACACCGGTGACTCAGAGAATAACAGACAAGAATCTTGATGGATATTGTCAACGAGACAAAGTGGCGTCGCTCAGATAGAAGGTATAGCAGATCGAGTCAGGTAGAGGAAGATAGATGATCCCGAGTCTATGCCATGGCTTCGGGTACCCGCCGTAGCTTATAACTTAGTAGCTGCGATGACAGGGTTCCAACCAAGTATCCACGATTTCCGTGATGTACAAGTCATCGCGATGCAAGCAACAACTTTCCAAGAGTCCGTCCAGCATACCGACACGCACGATTTGTCGAATAGTGAGTCCTCTGCTCCTCAGACTGCCTGCGCCAGAACCGTCATTTGGCAGATATTCGTTAGCAAACACGAGATAAATAAGCTAATATTTAACGCCCAAACGCCAGTGGGGACAAAGGCTGCCTGACCTCAGTTGCGGTCGAAGATCATGTTTACGTATTGGGTACTATGTAAGTACTTCAATTCAAGCACCGCTCGCTTGCATACTATGAAGTCTACCTTAGAATCGCGTTATTCTACGATAAGTTGCATTATCCTTTACCATTAAATCGAATCTGATGTTCCTCGTGGTATGTACACATTCCTACCACCTGGTGATCATGCAGGACGAATTCACTCAAGTCCGACTGCGCGATCCTGGGAAGTATCTCTGATTGGCCAGCCGACGTCTTGGCCCCGCAACATGATACACGAACCCGTCGTCTTCTCAGCTTCCCTGCTTGTCCGGGCGCAACACCCGTAACGATATCCTCATTCGGCGACTGTGGAAGACCTGCATATTTCATCAGCCCTCGCTTGCATCCCCCTCCCTTCCTCTCTTGCCAGCCACTTTCAAGTTTTCCCTACCCACAGGATGCACCTCATCTTCAGCACGTCCGACTACCTCAACTCCGACATCTCCAACTCGGAAGGTCGGGTCCTCTACACTGTGTCGACACCGCGGGCCGCAAAGCGAACGACCACAATGACAAAGTACCGCTGGAGTGGCCCGAGCAGTGTTTCCGAGACGATGGCGACGATCGAATGGCACAAGCTCAAGGACACGCTCATTAGATTCAACGGGGACGAGATCCAGGCAGACACAATGCTCGGGAAGCGTCGGTGGAGCACGTACGTGTACCCCTTCCTCTTCTTTTGGGGAAGCCAACTTTCGAATGTACATTTGCGAAGTGGGCGGTATTTCGTAGGACCTGACAAGCGCACGTATAAGTGGAAACTCGATTCAACGCACTGTTGGGTACGGTTTCTCTCCTTCCTCGTCTTTGTACACCCTTTTTGCTTGCGTCCGAACGAAGAGAAAAGTCGAGGCTCCATGTCGTCTCAAAAACATATCTGATCTTTCGTCCCTAGATGAAGCAGGTAGACTCGAACGTTGCACTAGCCAAATTCCACAAGAAGAACTTCGGGATCAGAAAGCAGTCGCACCCGCCCTATCTCGACGTCTCCGCGAAAGTGGTGTCCATGCTGGATCATGTCATCCTGACGTACGTCTACGTAGAATCCGTGCGGCGAGAGCGGCTGGGGCATCTGTCGGACGGGGCGTAAGACAAACCCTGATAGGCTGATGTGTTTTACGAGGGCGAAAACGGGGGAGCATGGTTCGCAGTTGTACGATGGTATGTGAACTTTTTTGTGGACCGTGGGGACACCGTTACTTAGTAACCGTGTGACTACTATCTAGGACCTGGGACGATGTACTCATACCGTTCAAGGAGGACGGCGATCAAAAGGCCGAACGCGAGTCAAGACGCCGTGGTCCGTTGATCGAGACTGTAGTACGTGTACGTGTTGTAGGAGGTCGAGTTTTCAGAGGCGTCGCTCGGCGTTCACACAATGCACGCCAATTTGCTGTGTGTTCTGCTCCATACTAGAATCGTGGTTGACGGGCACAGCACTTCACCGCCACTCGCGGTACTTTCTTAAGGATTCAGGAACGGATCCCAGACGATCGGTGGTAAGTTGTTGAACAAGTAATCTGAACTGGCCTTCCAGGATCTGTGAACGAGAGGTTAAGCAAGTCGGTGAGCAGAGCAACCGATCCGCCTTACCTCGTTCCGGTACTGCTTTTTTCAAGGCCGGGGTGCAATGGTCAGTAAACAAACTTCCAAACTTGCCTTGTTCGATCGAAGCGCCGAGTCATCACACCGCCTCCGACGGTGACTGGTTGACTGGCCAGCCCGAATTGTTATATTTAGTGCGCTTCCGCTATCGATCTGCGGCTGTATCTTCCACCTCCACCTCTCCTTCGCCCTCACTGACCGACGTCCGAGTGACTAACACACCCAGACATCATGCGCTTCAACTTAAGCACTACGAATCACTTGAACACGGGCATCTCCGACGAGCGCGGCAATATTTTCTACACCATCTCCACTTCCAACAAAGTGACGACGATAACAAAGTACCGTTGGAGTGACGTCAGCCGGAGCGGTGCTGCAGACTCAGAAACGATGGGCACTATAGAGTGGCATAGGCTGAAGTCGACGGTGATGAAGTTCGATGGTAAAGCGCTGAAGGTGGATGATGTGTTGCAGAAGCGGTCGTGGGAGACGTGCGTTTTTCTGTGCTGTGGACACGATTTGATGTTGACCGTTGGAAACGTTGCCAGTGGTCGATATTTTGTGGGTCCTGATCGCAAGACGTACAAGTGGAAGATGGAATCGACGCATTGCTGGGTACGTTGCTTTCGTTCTCATCTGTGTCAGTGCGTGTATCGTCCGAAATAAACGACGGACGTTGCTAACAAACCTCTGAACCCGAACAGATGAAAGCAGCTGACACCATCACCGCGCTCGTACGGTTCCACCAAAAGAACAAAGGAATCTGGAAACCGTCTCACCCGGCCTATTTGGAGGTCTCACCCAAGGTGGTGCCGATTTTGGACCACG
>JBBPRP010000826.1:0-10229 GCA_038093135.1 Leccinum longicurvipes
ACGTCGCCCACGTACCCCGAAAAGACGTCATGAAAGCTGATGATTAGCTGCACGATCGAAAAGAGGGTCGGGATGACAAAATTGAAGACCGCGATGCGGAAGAGGAACCGCACACGGTGAGCCAAGGACGCTATCGGTGTAAGGAGAGAGACTGAGCATCACGGGAAAATGGAAAGAGGATATCTTACGTTGTAAAGGACAGTCGCTGCCACCGCTGTGACATTCGATGATGGTCCCCTGCCCGTGAATAGTCCAGAGGAACATGACGGATGCATAGCTGTTGTCGACAACTTGTGCCCCCCACTCTATCTTTAGACAGGGTAATGTGAAGTATGCAGAGATGACGCCCTGGTCGCCGGTCCTCATGATATCGTTCAAGATCTTGAGGAAAACGACGACGTTGATCGTCCGAGCGACTTTGAGAAAGATGGGGAGGGAGACGACGAGCGCGAATCGTCGAGCGCCCACCCGACCAAGGGGGTGTGCAGAGACAAGGCGCATCAACAGGATGAGGTCGACTAGCATAGATAGGAAAATGCCGATAATCCCGCTCGCGATATACAACTATGAAAACAAAATTCATGAGCATGAAACAGGACCATCAATACCAAAGAAGCACGCACCATTGGCGGTAACGGGTCCTGAGGAGAGAGTATGGTATGAACCTGTCGAGGTAATCAACTTCTGGGCATGGCGGAATTAAATCAGCTGTCGACTCACTCCGGCGGTATCTGCAAGCACCCCTATGGAAATATCCATGGCGATTGCAAGGACGTTGAGGATGAATATGGGCCGGCGGCGACTATGAGGCGTAGAATAGTACAGCAAGGCAAACAAGAGGGGGACAAGGAGAATCAAGAACGTATGCGCAAGCATGAGCGATCGTAACACGGGTCGTACGAAATTCATCCCCGAGCGAGAGTCCGACCTTTGGCTGGTGTCATTGGCAGCCATCGCGAACGGTCGTAAACAGTTGGGTGTCGGGCTGTCTGAAGCGTCCGCGTTACATCCGACCACGCTGTAAAAGGATAATGGAAAAGACGCACGAAAAACTTTTCGAGGTTCGTCCCAAGACCCACAACAGTCGACCTGGATACGATTAAAACCACAATATCTAGCGCTGCATCAGGGAATGGGGAGGAAGACAACACGATCAACGAGCCAAATATAAACAATAACTATCCCCCCTTCCCTGGGACCGGAGGCAATGGCCAGAGCGAAGAAAAATTCCAAAGGGGAGAACTAATTATCGTGAGTATAGGAATTGGAAGGGGCGCACTGCTTGGGGCCTCACGAGAATGGTGTGATCTCTCCAAGTCAAATACCATTGACCAAATCGTGAGAACGCGGATGAAGCAAGCCTAATCTGTGTAAATTGCAAGACACGCCAAAGGCTAGATCCTGCCATGAACTATGCAGCCAAAGCCCAAATCAGTCGAGTCGGCGGAACCGGGAGATGCATTGGATTTGGTATGCATCGTGCTTCGTTCCCATAACAGGCCATCTAGTAGTGCTAACCCTTTCTACCGTGACATAGAACTTCATCGACGTGGTCATAGTTATAGTGCATGCACTCCTCGGTTCCTTTCGATTGCATTTGGGCCGGGTAGCGAGCATGATCGCCAAGTTAAAGGAGCGTGGTCGATACGGCGTGACGAGGGGCCTTGAGATAGTCTCGTGCATGAAGGGGCCGCCAAGGGAGATAGCGCGAGGCGATGACAGACAACCCTCGGCACCTCGGGCCGATGGAGATTCTCGGCGTTCAGATATGATCGACAATTAAGAAACCTCGCATGTGGCATGAACATAACTTGGCAGCAACAGGGCCATCAATAAAAAGCCTTCGAGGAACTTACTGGTGACACACCTTCGCGTCAAGACTATTTCGAGTCACAAGCAAGTCACAAGGAAAAAATTTGCTCTGGTTCGCTGTGGCATTGTTATCTCATGGCCTAACCGGAGCATCGATGCAAATGGAGCACGAACATGTTGTTTCTTCCACACAAAGAGCTGAAGTGATGCTCTGTAGCTTCTACTGTAAACATGAGAACATGACTTTAGCTACCGAATTCTTTGTATTAGTCCACATTTACTCACCAGTGCATTTGTTTACTTTGACTGTATCACCATCATCACGATTTCGTTGAAATGATATCGACGAATGGACCGCTTGCTGGTCCATCGCAATGTCAATGAGTGGCAATGGAAGGTTTGAGGGTGTGTGAACTCCGAAGCTGGTAACGCACCTAGTACTAAGTCCGATGCGTCACGCCAATTCTCGCGCGATGTCGACCACCCCGCCAAAAATATCATTCCCACCAGGATCAAGTCTTTCCGGAAGAAATAGGTTCACCCTGAATCGATAATGCTAGTACCAATAAACTGTACTGGCATTTTATATAACTGATAGATACCGCAGATACTACATAGACATCGTGGTTTGTTGACACGAAACACTTCTTTATTTTACACGTCTACTGCACATTTCCTGAGTCTTACTCATAAATATTGATGGATGTGAACTGGAAGTAAGCATCAGTGAAAGCGGATGGGTTCTCTGCAACGAATTGGGATTAGCGACAGGGAAACGAAGACCGTGCTTTTCTTACCATTCACATAGTCTGGTTGGGAGGGGCGGAAGCGCAGTGTTTGAGTGTGTTCCGGTTCGAATAGGGGAAAGCCACGTACCGACGCAGTCCGAGGGGCACCCAGAAGCGGCATAAACATCCGCGTTACCAGCCCAATCACCACCTACGTACAAATCTAAGTCCTTGGACTTCATGGAGAATGCTCGACCAATGCTCACAGAAAGTCAGGTTTATAATGATATTGTTGGCATCAAAGTGGGTCTCCAAGTCGCAGTCCGTGTTCGGGAAGTACGCAGCAGGGGTTCCCTGTAAACAACCCTATCAGCGAATGCCCAACTTGAAGAGGACGCGGAGCAGCGACTCACCCAGTTGCTGGTGTCGACAGTAGCTGCACCACTGGTCGCATCCGCTGGTGCTGATGCATCCCCGCGCTCCCAGAACCAGATACTGATGTAGTCTGATGTGCGCTCTATCGCATACCTAGTGGACTTTTCTGAGATAGTCCTCAGATCACGAGGTCGGGGAAACACCCACCATCCGCCACCGATACTGTTGAAACCGGGGCCAAAGCTATTGTAGTCCTCGCTGAGCTGCACCCCGCAACCAGCATTTCCATCGACTAAACGGGGTAAGTTGCGCCCTCAAACCGAAAAGTTCAAGCACCAACCGGTTGCGTCGCAGTCGGTAGAAACGGTTGTTCTAATGCAACTATTGAGAAGGCATGGTCGTAGAGTGTACAATTCTCCCCTTACCCGAGTTGAGTGACACCAGAAGCGGGCATCGAGCAATCTAGGATGAGTTACGTCAACTATACTGCTAGTGAAGGGCCGCAATCCTGCTAACCGGGGCTCGTATGCAGCGTAGATTGGTTCGGCTCAACGTCGTTTACTCCCTCGACAATATCGACTTCGCCCTACAAAAGTGGTGAGCACTAGGAGCCATATGTGATACGCAAAGAGCTCACGCCATCAGGCCAGTTGGACTCATCGGTTTCCCAAACGGCCTAGATACGAATATTAACTCCATTTGCTTCACGTGTGGATCAGAAAAACTCACGGGCCACGTGCTTTCACGCCAATCAGATATGCACATAAAAGTAATCTGATAAACACTGTCAGGGATAAACTTACCCGCATCCTTGTGGCATGTGGGGCATATCGAACCTGGGTAAAAACAAAAAAAGGTCACATTCACACATGCGTCGACTCCACAACATAAGGTCATGCGTACACTGCGACGTGGGTCGTATACTGATTGTTAGAACGGATTCGAACCGAGTTTCGTCCCGGGCCACTGGATGAGAGCACGGTGGTGTCGTCCGCGCGCATGATGAACGTGTTGCTGGTGGCATAAGTAAGATTCAAGCTCTGAGCTGTCGCTTGGTCGACATAGTTCCTGCATCGTAGGAGAGCGTAAATCAATGCCGCATAGATAAGCATGAATTCACTTACACGCGACCGTCAGTGGGGTCAGCGATAGCTTCGAAGTTGAAGGAAGTGTAGAAGTCTTCGCCAACCACGCTTTCGCTGAGGCTGTACGTCGCGCCCGCCAACGCGGATCCGAAAAGTGACGCGAGAACAAGGCCACCGTCTGCGTTCAAGAACTTCATGGTGATGTATAGAGGGGGTATACGCTGATAACAAAGCGTGACCATCTATTGTATTTATGCTTCAAAGAAGGGGGCCGATCCAGTGACGATGAGAATGTGCCATAGGGAATCCGCGCGAGATGCACCATGCGGTCTGCAGCCAAATTTACGTCTTATCCCAAGTTACTGGGATCCGGGAGAGTCTGGGTCCGCTCTTCCGAGAGGTTTCGACCAATGAGACTCCTCCTGAGGTGGGCTTCCCGCGAGCAGAGCGGGGAAGAAAGGACTACGTTCTTGTCTCCTCAAGCATAGCTCTTTTTTTCCTGGGGCATTTCCGAAAACAAGTAAATATACCGTTAAAGCGCTCAAGAACCACCTGCGCGATCGAAGTCATGCGGCACCGACAAGAATGACGAGTGAGAATAAAGTTGCATGTGACGTACGGTTTCGAATGGTCGTAGATCCATGTCCGGAACATTGAGCTGTCGTGAGGCTTCCCGTGATCGTGATATTTGGTGCATCTGTATAGACCCTTATGCATATTCTTTAATTTAGAGTCACTTTTCAAACACAAATATCCCTGTAAGCCTGGGCGTACATCAATCAGAGGTCCGGAGCCTGAAACAACCGACAAAGTATAATAAAGCAGGTGGATGTTGCCCCGAAGCCCACTTGTCCGTTGCAACGGTTTTGAAGGGCAATCTGTAGTAGATAAAACAAACCAGTGAGTGTAGTAAAGGTGGCATGGCGTTACGACGACACTTACACTGCACGTCGATGTGACGTTGAACTTAAAGGGACGGTCAAACATGCAAATTCGAACTTGCGCAGACCAGGAAAATGAAAGGATCTAACATAGAACTTCGGAGTGCGAGCAATCAAATGTTTAATGATGAGTTTGCCAACTCTTCAAGTTCCCCAGGCAGAGACTCGAGCAATCCGTTGCCAAGTGACGCAGCAAGAACACCGGGGTGGCAGTGCCGATGGATTTGAACGCGGCGGCGCGGCGTCACGGCCAGGTGACCTCCGACACTTTTCCTTCTGCTCCGCGCTCATCACACTCTCCACTGGGTCCACAGAAGTACAAAAACCTGGCGGCCTTAGGTAACATCCGTTCACCATGATCTCATCTTTCATCAGGATTCAGGAGCGGGGAAGGAGTAGATGGCGATATAAACCTGTTATGTACTCCGTCCCTATCGCTGAAGATGATCGCCAGAATCCTGGCCTTCACGGCCCCTGAAATTCAGAACAGCCACGTCAATGTTTCGAAGGACCCTAAAATGTACTCAAAGGCTCGGAGATACCCTCATTTTCCATATGGAAAATGAGGGTAGCATCGTGGAGAGCTGATTAGGAATGGTAATGACCCGTCATCATGCTGTAAGAATTTTCCTATTGATTATATATGATACGCTGCGCACAGCTCACAGGAGCGAGCGGAACGCCCCGTGAAACCATAAGTATTGCCATAACACTCGAACCCTCGTAACGCGTACATTTTTAGACATTCTGAGTCACTATGAGAGATTCGACTATACATAACAATGACTCGGAGACCGTGACACGAGTGATGGTAAACCCCAGTGCTGACGGTTGCACCTTCCACGCTGCCTTCGGGTTTGCAGATCGAATCTGATTGAGTACTGTTCAACTTGCTCCGTTATCCACGGAGCACTCTCGGAGTTCCAGGCGACACGATCCATCGTGATCCCGCATGACTGTTGGTCTGCGAAGGCGCACGAACGTAGCACCAGGAGTTGCCAATCATTCAATGGGCCTGGTTTGATCACGCTTTCGTGAGATTCCAAAGAAGGGAGATGGAGGTACTGCTACTACATAATTCTGCTTATACTTGTATAGATGTGACTAATCTCTCATGATCAGTGGGTGCTGTACTTTGTAATGTTACAAAGCTATGCCAGTCTCTACGGTATAATTCGGTCATGACCACGGGCATCTGTTGAACCTTGATTCTCAGCAGCGAGCATGCCAGCTTACATGATGTAATTATTGGTCCAGGTTCAATTTCAGGCACCGATTATCGCCTCTAAGCTCAAAGCTCTCTGTCCTCAAGTAAGTTCGAAACTCCATCATGATGAACCCTATAATATAGTCACTCTTTGACTACTAATCAGTTGTTTATTGCTATTTGCCCCCACACCCAAGGTTCCGATATTCTTTCGGTTATCAATTTTGCTGATGCCTGGAGGTCGAAGGGTCTCAGGTTGGGGCACCCAGGGAAAGTGTCACGCCCCCAGTTCCTCGTCGGTTGTTACGGCGTTCAGTTGCATGAATGGCGATGCCGCACACACAGTGCACGAGGTTGTCAAGTGATCCTAGAATTCACATTAGGGTCGATGTTCTCATCCATTTTTATCCTCGGCCACTGGGGCTGCAGATGGTTTTTTGACGGTCGCCTTCACGAGACATTGCGTCTCCATCTCCCCTTATGACCGTGAGCATCCAGGATCCATTGCAATCACTCGTGATAGGACACACATTCTTGGTTCTTCTCCTCCCTCTTTTGGGTGGATTGTTCTACTACTCCACACCTCGTAGTCGGCGTCAACCCATCTTTATCCTCAATGTCCTTTCGCTCACGTTGGCGTTCGTTGGAGGAGTGCTTTCTGATGTAATGAACGTAAGCGCCCACGTTCCTGAACACGCGCTCCCGTAGAACTCACCAGCATCGTCATCACAGATGCGTGCAGTTCTATCGCCTGAACTCACGGTGTCTGGGCAGGTGGGGGTCGCTCCCTACTTCCGATACGAATCAATTGCGACAACTCTATTCAGATACAAATAGCCAGCGGCTGTGTCGTTCTGTTGCAAGGAATGCTAGTAGACTGCATCTTGCTCGTTCGCCTCATCACAGTCCATCCCCCGAGCCGTATTGGCACTATACGGTTTGCGCTCCTCATCTCCCTCCCGATAGCGCTCAAGGTTGCTCGCATGGTCAACGCAATACTATTCATTGATCAATTGTGTACGTTTGCCAAGGAACCTGATGCGTTTGAAAAGATTTACATAGTATGGCTCACGATGCCATATATGAAGATCGAGTGGATTGCCCAAGTGGTGGACAACAGGTCAGCAACTAATTGCCTGCCCAAATTTACTGTACGAGTTCCTGAAAAAAAAAACGCCCGTTAGCTATGTATCCGTTGCTTTCCTCTGGACGATTTGGAATTCCAGGACAGGCACGACGTCGGGCGGACTCGTGAGCGCTCTCAGCTTTCGTCAATGTAATTCCTCTCTATCTGCTATTGTTCATCTCATTCATCCAACCACGGCTTCTGACCATTCTTCCTTGTTTGTTTTGTTTTGTTTCGAATAGCTATCTCGGGACGCATCCGCACCCTCTTTCATCTCGCCCTCTCCAACTTTCTCATCCCGACTCTGTTCACAATCGTCCAGCTTTTCCTGCTCTTTCGGACCGATGGCGTCAACCCAACCGTTTTAAACGCCATGCAACTCATAAACCCGAGCGTCTCAGCGTTCGGGGTCGTGTTCGCGACTATATGGGCGGGGAAGGAGCGGCGGCGGGAGAGGGAGGCAGAGGTCAACCTCAACTCTTTCCCTGCAGAATATGAAAGGGAACGCGTTAAACTGCAGCGCGTACACATACAAGAGTTGAATGAGCGCACAACTGTTGCAACGGCAACTGCTACCACCGCTACCACCGCTACCAGAGCCTCGAGCCAAGTATGACGGAGCCAGTTGCCCTTCAAGTTATTTACTTGAATTTCGGTGGTACGCTTTTCGGTCTGACATTTCATTTACCCAACTTTCTGAATTCTTTCTCCTTTCAGACGATACGGTTTTGCGTCCGACGGCGCGTGGACGTCGTCACTTTGCTTCCACGAATGCCTTGCTAGTCTCCATATTACAAAAGTCTGGAGATACAAGACGCCTCAGTTGAACGACTGTGGGTTGAAGTGCTCCCCCCTGTGCTACCACATAAAGACTGCAGCCAGGCCAAACAATGCTATCAAATGGGGTATGGCTGTGTTTTCGGGGCCGTCAATAACCAGTGCCAGTTAGAGTGCCGCTAGTAGATGCATTCCGCCGCACAAGGGGTGAAGGCAGGCTAGAATAGCGTGTCATTGTCATATTAGTCCCTTTCGGACTTTTTCATTGCTTGTCATAGTTTCCTACTAGCCACTTTGTCTACTTTGTCATATAGTTGCACCGCGCTCGAAGGCCCCTGTTTTTCGTCCTTGTCTTCGTCGAAATTCAATTGTGTTCAGATCCCCGATGGAGTGACAATCCTACCTACTCAGTAGTAGAAAATTCAGAAAAAACGGTGACCATGGCAGGAACCGGTCGCTGGTGCCTCAAGAAAGAATGCTGGTCAACCTCAGACAATGTCCTTCACTTAGCCATGCCCACCGAGCTACCATCGCTTATCACCTAGTCATGCAGATGCGCCCGCCGCCTTACGAGATCGGCACTCGGCCTTGTGCTCTGACCACGCCAACTTTTGGCAATTACCATCACAATACCTAAGTCGCTCAGTTGGATCGACCACGTCAGTGCCCACAAAAGTCTTCGCTTGGCTTACCTCGCCTTTCCACATCCTCCACATTTCCGCACCACGAACACTGGTATAGCTCCGTCGAATCTTTCTTCGACTCATGGGCGTGCGACGATCCGACGCACGAGTCAGCAACGGTATCTTCAACCTCGCTATGGACCCCGTTTAGCCATACGGCGAGCCGGTCCTCAGCTTTATCATGCGTAAGAATGTATCCGTCAATGTTGCCGCTGTTAAGCTGCGCGACGACTTCACCCCACTTCTTGGCTGCGGCGGCATATCGTGAACAGATGTGCTCGTGCGCAGAGTGGAGCTGTGACTTGGGAACAACGGTACCAAACTCGCGACAGAACTCGTCGGCAATCTTGAGTTTGTTGATGTGTCGCTGGACAGACATTCAAACTTTTCGGTTCGGATAGCACTTGCACATGGGACTCACATCGAACTCGCCCAAATCCGTCGACAGCTCGGGACCCTTCTTTGCAAGTGTCAATATCATATGCCAGTACAAGATGTTCTTCCGGTGGCGCATGTCTGGTGGTGCCTGGGAAAGAAAGAGCTCCGCATCGTCTAGGGCGCTCGTCAGAAATGCCTGTGCTTGCTCCCATTTCCGGTCTTCCCCCATTCGACTCCTGCACACGACAAAGGGCTAGGTGTCCCGCCATCTCGGCCGCACTCGCCCGCAGCGCATGGTTCAAGAACGGCGTCAAATCCTTGCACTTGAGGCCCTTCCTGGCGCAACGTAGGCCTACCTCTTCGTCCAAACCGAGCGTCATGATGTAATAGGGGTAAGACAGCTTGGGGTTGCGTTCGATCCCTTCTTGTGCAATCGGGATCGCCTCTGGAATGCGAGAGCGGATCACGAAGAACTTCATGTCCAACATGTCAGCGAGGGCCTGTTCCCCTGCCTTCCGCCGCTCGCGAATAGCTTTGGCACAGAGCGGCAAGGCGTCAGCCCACATCGTGAACGGCATACCGATGTCCACGAACTCGGCTTTGCCTGTGTTCTTGTCGATAGCCTAGAAGCAACCTTCGCTGATTGCAAACTCGTTGATAGGAATAAGTCCAGCGAGTGCGATCCCAAGTTTGTAAAGACCGCGGTCTTTCGCGTACTACATCATGGCTTTCTGGTAATCGACGGAGGACCGAAGCGTGAGCATCGACTCACAACGAGGAGGACCATAGTCAACGAAGAGTTTTTCGAGATGAGGTGGCAAGCGCCGTATGGCATCCATGAGTGCGCGCGGATCACCGGTGATCTTCTCTGCCGGCTGAGGGGGCGAAGATAGGCGTATGACAGTGCCGAGCGCGTAGAAACGAGAGTGCAGATCCGCGCTGCAAATATATGCGATGAGAAAGTCGACCATATCTGGAAACGCCAAACACTCTTGCGAGCAATGATGCGTGAGAGGCCCAAATAGTTCGAGAGCGTGATGTGATAGAGGCAAGCCAACGCCAGGTTTGTCAACGAAAGCGAGGACGAGGGGTATGGGCTTTGGAAGCTGAAAAGCTT
>JBBPRP010000827.1:0-10221 GCA_038093135.1 Leccinum longicurvipes
CGAGGTGTGTTTGGACGGACCTCAGACGCCCCCTGCCGACTGATAGATTATGTGTAGATCATCGCCGCCGTCTTCCCCGACCTCCCACCCGTATCGCGCTAAGACGTTGAATCGCCAACAGGATATCTGCGTCTGGCTACGGCCAGTTGTGTTTTCCTCAGTCATTCGCCAGTACATTCCATCGAGTCCACCTGCATAGGAGAATGGAGTTCTGATGGTGACACGTCATTTGCGCTGATCTTTTTCGTTCTCTGCCGGAATGTGACTGCTGTTGCCTTCAGGTCATCGTAGCTTGCAAAAATGGGTTGCGGAATGAGTCAACGAGTAACTGAGAGGACAGATAAACATACACTTTGATAGCATGAAGAAGGAATCCTCCGGAACCGGATGTGCTCATCGTCGGGTGCATCCGACCAGGCAGGACCTGATAGCGACGTAACCACGACTCTGTGATGGAGGGTGCGAGATAGCCTGGAATGAGTCGCATTTTTGCTTGCAAGTCCGCTAAAGGCTATGGTATGATGAGTTACAACGTCGTAGCAACAAACAAAAGCATACCTGAAGGAACATATCTTGCACGACAATAGGCGCAGAGCCAGCTATATAGGGCGACAGCATTTCTACAATCTCGAAGGGATCGTAGTCACTAGCGACTAGGAGCCCGTCGAATCCACCCGTGAACAGTTCTTGCCGCGTGGACGTCAAGGTGTCTGAAGTTGATTTTCGCTTGTCAAGCCGCTGACGCTGACGCTCGGAGCGTATGCGACCTGACGTGGGCTCAAGTGGAGCTACTACTGTGGAGAGAAGGCGATAATGATGATTTGTGACAATCGCAGACAAATAGATCTTTACTGGGCATGTAATCTTCTTGGGCTGTGGCCCAGTTTAGAGTCGACAGCACTGGTATCAGAGCCTCCTTCTCATAGTTCATTAGGGTCAGTACTGGATATGCAGGTGGCGAGTCGGAGTCGTTTATTGAAATTATTCGTCCTTCACCTGGAGAAAGAGTTGATGTGTCGCAACGTTTGACAACGAGTTTCACTTACATCCTATCCTGTCCAGAACAGCCGAAACCAGCAACCCAGAAGCATCGTCGACCACAAGATAACGTCCACCGGGTCGCACGTTGCCCAAGTTCAGCATCTGTGAGAGTGTATCGGGACGAATGTCTCGTATCCTGCTTTGATCCTTTCTGAACCAGTATTCACATATATTATACACCGTGGGCTCGATTGTCTCAAAGCTCTTCGAATACCTATGATAACCGTCATCGTCGTCGCTCACTACCCTGGTTTGATTACTTACTTTGCTTCCTTCCGCTTCCTATACTTATCCTTGCTGTACTCTGTCTTCAGAGAATAGTTCGCGTGTTGCTCGATCTGAGCCTGGATCATATCCTGGGGTAATAGATTCGCTCCGATAACTTGTCACGATACGCAACAGGACCGTACTGTAGCATGGACACCAGACTTTTTGAGTGCTTCGATTTCTTGCAAAGTCAATGGCTGAACGAGTTCTCCGTCGTTAATCAGTTCGTTCGTTGCATCCGTCTCCTCTACCGGTAGATACTTAGTGAGGTAATTCCAAAGAACGGACACTGGCCTACCGACCGATTTCATCCATTGTACGGGGAGGCAAGCGTTTCAGTTTCTTTTCATGTATTTCATACGCGAATCCATACGGATGCCCGATAAGTTCGTTGGCAGGAAAGGATCCCACTCTTCCTAGCGATACGATCCTTTATGGAACATCAGAATTCTGCGTATGCCACGAAAACGTCGACTCACGAATCCTTTTCGACCTTGATACCACGAATTTCGCCGTTTGGTAATTCGAATAGAACTGTATGTTGAGAGTTGATCGTACCACATCTAGCACCATGGGTGGATGTCGGAGTGCTTTCGCCAGTACTCATGTTTGATGCTACCCGTAGTGGATGTAATACTAGTCAAAATACGTTAGCCGTGATAATGGTTACCAGAAACGGTAGCGGTCGGCTGCACAAGCCTCCTCCCTAACTTCATCATGATTCAGGACGTTGAAGTCGAATCCCAATCGGATGGAACACGACGGATAGAGAACAAGATGGATGATCTGCTGATCAAGTCAAAGGACCCGTCCACGCTGCTGCCCGACGAGTTGTCCTATATCGTAGCCGCATTCGTGCCCTCAGGCTCTCAACCC
Source organism: Leccinum longicurvipes (assembly GCA_038093135.1). NCBI lineage: Eukaryota > Fungi > Basidiomycota > Agaricomycetes > Boletales > Boletaceae > Leccinum > Leccinum longicurvipes. The sequence goes on from JBBPRP010000827.1 coordinate 2,185, forward strand.
CCTTCCTCGCGCTCAAAAGCGTATCTCGTACTTTCTGCGTTCTGTCAGGGCGTTCGGGCATCCAAATCTGCGGAGAAAGGACAGGGTGGAGACGCGCCAGACCAAGGGACGCTCGCTCTGTCGGGCGTATTCCAACCTCTGATTGCAAGCCGTCTGTCTCAGTCTCAAGGGGATGCACTCGCGGCCGTCACATTCCATACTGCACTCTTTCAGGTCGACTGGCAATCTGCCTCACAGATCTTTACGGATGATGGCTTCATCGATCTTCTCACTACACTTGAGATGAACACATCTGTACCGCTGTCGATCGCGCTGGCTCGTTTGTATGCACAAGCCAGCGGGCACAAGACTTGTCGACAGCTATTTCCCGAAGAATCTATCGCCTGGCTTCGGATAAAGTCTAATCAGACAGCCGATGACGGCCTGCGTGCGGTAGCCATGCTTGCGATCGTCAAACTAGCGCATGGATTCTCTAGCGATGTGGCTGCCGCTCCCGTTGGAACCACCTCTAGCTCCAGTAACTTGGAACCACAGGACGTCTCTCATGCAGCCCAGCTATGCGACGTGATAACGAACAGCAAGGACGTCCACGCCTGTCTCAATGACGTCGTGGAAGGGTTGGCGTACCTCAGTGTCGATTCATCTGTGAAGAAGAGTTTGTCTGACAGCACGATCCTGAAGCGACTTTTCTCCTTCGTTCCGAAGCGGAAGGCCACAGCGGACGCGACGAATAATTCTACGCTAATCTACGGAATTCTCGTGGTCGTCTCTAACCTCTGCGCTTACAAGCCCCGAATGAGTCAGGAGCAACAGCAGATCGCGAAGCTGCGGCGGATGGCCGAGGCCGGAAAGGATAAAAGTGGGCGGGGTGTTGAGCAATCGGACCCGCTAGAATCTGAACGCGAAGTCCAGTCCCGGTGCCGTAGCGCTATCAGTAGCGGGGCGCTTGACGTGCTAGCTACGGCATCCGGTTTGGATAGTCAAGGGATTCGGTCGTCCGTCGGTCAGGTACTCTTGAGCCTCGCGGAGAACAAGGAAAACAGGGGTGAGATTTTGAAAGGTGGAGGCTCGAAGACGCTCACACGCATCATCCAATCGGCGTCGTCAAACCCGGATTCGTTTCCTCAGGAAGCGCTCGGGGCTCTCCAGGCGCTTGCCAAGCTTGCTATCACCGCTCCACCGATTCAGGTCTTTGGCCCCAATGAGGGTAATATACTCGATGCAATCCGACCCTTTTCACAGCTACTCCTTCATCCGTCGGCAAACATGCTTCAACAATTTGAAGCCATGATGGCTCTCACGAATATTGTGTCACATGGTCCAACTATTGCATCTCGCCTTGCGAAGACCCCCCATGTGGTTAGCAAGGTCGAGCTGCTGATGCTAGAAGACCATACACTCATACGCAGAGCTGCTACCGAGCTAATCTGCAACTTGGTTGCTGGGTCAGAGCAGATCTTTGAAAAATATGCTGGAGTAGACGAGGATGTTGCGCAGTCGAGATCACGGGACCGATCTTCTAGGTCAAAGATCCATGTTCTGATTGCCATGTCAGATGTGGAGGATCTACCTACGCGACTTGCAGCATCAGGTGCCCTAGCGATGCTAACGAGTGTGCGGACAGCATGCGAAGCAATATTCGACCTCCAGATGGAACGTCACAGGGCATTCCTTGTGCTCGCACAACTCATCGACCCTAATGCTGATACTGGTAACGATGAGAAAAGGGAGGACACGGATGTTGGGCTTGGTGACCCAGGGCTTGTACATCGAGGTGTGGTTTGCATTCGTAATCTCTTATTGAACTTGCGGAGTTCGTCGGATTGGGATGCGCTAAAGGAAGAGGCGAGAAAAGCAGGGATACTCAGAGTTTTTGAGAAGCTGTTGAAAGGGGACTTGGGATCTTTTGCGGATGTGGTACTGGGACCTGCTGCAGATGTGAAGAAGATGCTCGTAGGGGTGAGCTAGGTTGTGAGCCGACCCGAAATGGAAACTTGTTACTTGGACTTGTGCGTTGATGTCGTCGTCAGATAATGAAGATGACCCGGCATTCCTGGCCCTCCCTACTCGTCTCAGACGACGCATCGACAGTGCCTTTGATTCTGTAGCACCGCAGTCAACACATGGAGCTTCCGCCGAGGCTGGAGGTTTCATCGTTGAAGGGTCGACATCTCAATCAGCAGAATACGAGGCTGGCGGGTTTATCATCGAAGACCTTCCCTCGAACTCGGTGGTTGATGCTCAGACCCACATTCTGCTTTCAGAAATTCCCCGCGCGCTGAGCCTCCTAGACCTGTTACCTGATGATGACATCATGGGAGTGTTCAAGAACGCTGCGACAGGGTGGGGAGCAGAGAATGCGCGCAATGATGGGATTAGCAGGAAGGATTGGAGAGCGGTGTGTGCCGCCCTGCTCGAAGGGGAGCAAGCTAGCGAAGAAGATCCGGTTGCGGATGAAGACGTTGAGATGGACGCAGACAGCGGTCCAGACAGCGACGAGTATCATCAGGTGGACGGACAATCCAGCGACAGTGAGGAGCCTTCAAGCGACGAATATGAGGAACCAGATCAAACGATTGGGAAAGGAAAGAAGGCACAAAAGGCTCCTCGAAGAACACCGACAAAGAGCTCAGGGACCGACATTCCGAGGCAGCTAATCGAGTCACAGAAAGCTCAATGTCGACAAGATTTTGGTCGATTTTTCCCTCAGGTTCCAGATGGGGAACTAGATCATCAACGTATTATGATCAAAGACATCACTCGGGTGGCAGACTTGCTCAAGGAGAATATCAAGACGGAGGAAGTACGTGAGCCGTACACACACTTAGCTTTACTAACAGGGATGCAAAGATACTGGATATGCTAGAGGCATTCTCCACATCAGCAGACAAGTCCATCAACCTCGCCGATTTCGAACACATGATGATCGTTACAAAGTTGGTGTAATACATAAGATATCCACGACGGTATAACAAGACAAGCAGCGCGCGTTCGAAGGATGTGTTAGCGCTAAGCTTGGTGAACAGCACCATAACCGGGTGCGACGGTATGGGGTGCTTGGTGGTTGAGAGCCTGGTACTGGCCACTGCCGGTGTCTGCAGGGCGGTGTCAAGCGAAGTTGGGACTAGCGCAGTGTGTGAACTCACATATGAATCCACCATAGCCGTAGCGTTCCTCAGCTTCCATCTTCTTGAAGATGAGCCAGAACGAGTGCTGCAAGAATATCAGTTGGGAAGTGTAGCTGATTATGATCCGACTGCGTGGCTCACGATGAGGCCGGGGAAGTAGCCAAGACTGGGTTTCCCATTAGCGCCGAAGCATCAGAAAGCATTGTAGGGGTGCTCACATTGTCAGGCAGATGTTGATAAGTAAGTCACAGCCGCATCCCGCGACGAAGGCTGCGGCTGCAGGAGGGAAGATAATTGCGACCTGGAGTGTATAAGTTGCAGGCAAAAGTGAAGGGGAAATGGACGGACGATGATGAGAAGGATGTCGGAGGCCTTGACTGCCATGTTGTGGTTGCGGTGCAAGTTGCGAGAACCGGTCCGCTCGTACTTAAAGCCTGCGGTCAGCCCGCAGCCGCCACTAGCGCCTTAAGGACCCCGATGACACCGCAGCCATAAGCGGTTCCGGGGGTTTACGCATCTCAATCTCACCTTTCCACCAGCCTCCGTCATGGTGAGCAACGCTGCACATCATCGCATATATGCTCCTAACATTCCAAACAGGCAATATCAAAGAAGGCGGGCAAAAAGGCTGCGACTCCCAAGACAACCGGGGTCACGAAAGTAGCCAAGGCACGTCCTGACCTTCTTCCACCGCTCTCACTATAGCAACTCGACACTCAATAGGCAGATTGGAAGGAAGGCTTCAAGAAGAAGCAGGTCGGAGTGTCCGATATGACCCTTCTTACCACCATCAGCAACGAGAGCATCAACGACAACCTCCAGAAGCGATGGACTAACGGCGAAATCTACACCTACATCGGCGGCGTCCTGATTTCCGTGAATCCATTCAGAGGTAGGCGCGATCTGAATATAATTGTTCTCGTGCCAAATTGTCCTTCTCAGACCTTGGTATCTACACCGACGAGGTCTTGCACAAGTACAAGGGCAAGAACCGACTTGAGGTCCCACCGCATGTCTTTGGAATCGCCGAATCTGCTTATTATAACATGAATGCCTATCACGAGAACCAATGCGTTATCATCTCAGGCGAGTCAGGAGCAGGCAAGACAGAGGCTGCGAAACGTATCATGCAGTACATAGCTGCCGTCTCCGGGGGTCAGGATAACAATATCCAGGAAATCAAAGACATGGTCTTGGCTACCAACCCTTTATTGGAGAGTTTCGGTTGCGCCAAAACCCTCCGCAACAACAACTCAAGTCGGCATGTATGACGTTCCTTTCAACGCGATTGGTGTCATTGATGCTCATGGCCCTCCTCAGGGAAAGTACCTAGAGATCATGTTCAACGACCGAGGTGAACCGATCGGTGCACAGATCACCAATTACCTCTTAGAGAAGGGACGTGTAGTGGGTCAGGTAGAGAACGAACGAAACTTTCATATCTTCTACCAATTTACCAAATCGGCTTCTGACGAACAACGAGGTACGTATCATGCGATGCGACTGAACGTAACTTACTGGCAATTTAGAACAATTTGGGCTTCAGGGTCCCGAATCCTATGCATACACGAGCATGAGCAACTGTCTTGAAGTGCAAGGCATAAACGATGTCGAGGACTATTCAGATACGCTCGTAAGCACCTCTCCCTTGTTTACAATAGATACTAATGTGTGGTCGGTGACATAGAATGCCATGCGGATCATTGGACTAAGCGAGCAGGAGCAAAGCGAGATATTCCGGATGCTTGCTGTTGTTCTCTGGATCGGAAACGTCCAATTTCAGGAAATGGATGATGGGAACTCTGGTATCGCTGACCAGGGTGTGACAGACTTTATTGCTTACTTGATGGAGGCGGACTCCGCCATAGTCCAGAAAGTCCTCACTACTAAAGTCGTCGAGACGCAACGAGGTGGACGCCGGGGATCGATTTACGATGTTCCTCTGAATCCAGCTCAAGCTACGGCGGTTCGAGATGCTTTTGCGAAGGCGATTTACAACAATTTATTCGAATGGATTGTGTCAAGAATCAATATCTCAATGAAACCGAGAAGTGCCACCGCACAAGTCATCGGCATATTGGTGTGTGATGCCTGGGCCTGGTTAACGGTGTTTTCTCTAACTAGTCTTCAGGACATATTTGGTTTTGAGATTTTTGAGGTATGACGATCACTGCGGTTACCATCACAGATGACGTATACTTTGGCAACCAAAGGACAACTCGTTTGAACAGTTGTGTATCAACTATGTGAACGAAAAACTCCAACAGATCTTTATCGAGTTGACGCTCAAGACTGAACAAGAAGAGTATGTCAGGGAACAAATCAAATGGACGCCCATCAATTATTTCAATAACAAAATTGTCTGCGATCTCATAGAGGAGCGCAAACCGCCAGGGATTTTTGCCGCACTCAACGACGCTTGCGCCACCGCACACGCCGATCCGGCGGCGGCTGACAATAGCTTTGTACAGCGTACAGCCATGTTGTCTTCTAATCCTCACTTCGAGTCCCGCGGAGCTCAGTTCTTAGTAAAGCATTATGCTGGAGACGTGATGTATAACATTTCGGGCATGACCGATAAAAACAAGGATGCCCTAGTCAAAGATCTTTTCGATCTCATAGGCGGCAGTACCAACCATTTCCTCCAGGCCCTTTTCCCAGATAGACCAGATCCAAATAGCAAGAAGCGTCCACCAACGGCCGGGGACAGGATTAAGGTGACTGTCCTACCTTTTCAATGGTAACATGAAGCTGAGATGTTCCCAGGCCTCCGCTGGTGCCCTTGTTGACAATTTAATGAAAGCTCGACCATCTTATATCCGCACGATCAAGCCGAACCAGAATCGTAGTGCGACTGAATATGATACGAAGGCAATCCTTCACCAAATCAAATACCTTGGGCTCCAGGAAAATATTCGTGTTCGTCGTGCGGGCTTTGCTTACCGGAATACCTTTGAGAAGATGGTTGAGCGGTTTTATCTCCTATCTCCTTCGACATCTTATGCTGGAGAGTATACCTGGCAAGGCGACGCGAAGTCTGGATGTGAACAAATTCTCAAAGACACTGGGATCGCGAAGGACGAATGGCAAATGGGGGTCACGAAAGCATTCATAAAAAATCCTGAGACAGTGGGTTTTTACGATTCTTCTTCGTATTTCTTGCTAATTTGTTGTGTTAGCTCTTCGCTCTGGAAACAATGCGCGATCGTTATTGGCACAACATGGCTGCCCGCATCCAACGGGCCTGGCGGAATTACTGGAGATACAAGAATGAATGTGCCAAGCGTATCCAGCGTTTCTGGAGGAACAACAAAGAGAACATCGAGTACGCTAAAGTCAGAGAATATGGTCACCAAGTCCTGGCAGAGAGGAAAGAACGCAGGCGCTTTAGTCTCCTTAGCTATCGGAGGTTCATGGGCGACTATCTCGACGTTAATGGTAAAAATGCCCTTGCCACAGAACTGCGGAATGCATGCGGGATCGGAGGTGGGTTTCGCAAATCCGTTGCCCACCGTTTGCTTAAAAGAGATCCGCATAGCCGATCAAGTAACATTCAGCTCGAGAGCACAGTTCCTAGTCTCGAGAACTGGACGATCTAGTCAACGAAACCCGTGTTTCTTGATTCTTGTGCGTGTGAATGATCAACGTTCAACACTAATTTTATTCACTCGTCATTAGACGAGTAAAGCCGTGCACGTCGCGGCCACGGATAAGCACCTAAATACCACACTTGAACGCAAGATACCTCTTATTACGATCAAGAGTATTACAATGTCAAACTTGCGAGACGATTGGCTGGTGTGTGTGTTCCTTTGCCTGCCGCCTTATCTCATCGCTTTCGTCAGGTTTTCAACTGTGATATGTCTGAGAAAGGGGACCCTGTCCTTCACTGTTACTTCAAGACCGAGCTTGTCACTCACCTTCTCCAGCTAACGCAAGCCTCGGTTAATGTCATTATCAGTCCGACGTGAGCATAGAGTTATCACCCGTTGATTGTGCATTCACGAGAACTAGAATCTCATATGCTAAGAAGAAGGACAAGAAGGCAGAAATTCGGTTCGTCAAGGACGAAACAGTTCCAAGAGAAGATGTCTACAAGAGCCATACCGTTCATGTCCCATCTGGAGAGCCCCCTACCAGCGTGTCGCGTCCCCGTGCGAAGCGAAAACAGGGCGTTGTGAGGCCAATCACGCAAGGGAAGCTGCTCCGCGCAGGTGGCCCGTCTAATGTGAGTCGTAGCTATATAAACGCACTTCACCGTAACAACATACGATTACAACAGCCACGAAACACATCTAAACCTAAGCCCGCTGCTCAGCCCTTACCTGGAAAGCCTGCGCCTATCGTAAAATCAACCCCAGCGCCGGTACCGCCTCCTCCGCCGACAGCAAAGAGCCCCGCCCCACCTCCAGCTTCCGAAGAGCCAGATGTCGAGCTCTACCGAGCTAAATTTGCCTTTCAAGGACAAGAGGGGGAGATGTCGTTGCAAAAGGATGATGTCGTGGAACTTGTAGAGAAGGATGACAATGGTTGGTGGCTGGTCAAGAAAAGCGGCCAAGAAGGATGGGCTCCGAATAACTATCTCGAACTTGTACCCAAGGCACCGCGCGCGTCACCCGCGCCACCACCGCCACCAGCTCGCAGGCCTCCTCCGTCGGTTCCCACCGTGTCTTCCGCGCCGGCCGCTCCTAAAGTGGCGATGACGGTCAAGTCTATAACGGCCGATGCGTCCGCCAAACCAGTTGCCGTCTTCCCGGGTCTAATGCCCTCGAATGGCTCTGCGGCACCTTGGAAGAAGTCGGCGGGTTCAGCAAGCGACTCTGCGGAGATTACACCAGCGAATTCCCGACCTCCGAGCTCTGTCGGGGTGAGAGCGCCGCCTCCAGTTGCCGCGAAGCCAAAAGCGACG
>JBBPRP010000828.1:0-10215 GCA_038093135.1 Leccinum longicurvipes
GATCCTGATCATCGCGGGGCCCGGTGTCGAGGGTGCGCTGCACGCGCGCGACGAGGTGAAGTGCACAGCGGGCGGTCTCGCGTCGGAGGGCGGGAAGGGAGTGGTCGGTGATGTTGGGGGGCTGCTCGGCGAGGGCGGCGTAACAGCGGAGGATGCGCGCATAGAGGGTGTCGGGGTCGGCGTTGGAGTCTTGGGGTAGAATGTTGTTGGCTGCGTCGAGGGGGGACATTGCAAGTCCGAGTCACGGGATCAGGAAAGATAAAAATCGATCTGTGTCGTGTTTTAAGTTCTCCTCGTCGACGACGATGAGCAAACTCAACGCGGGTGCGTTCGAATTCGTGCCCGGGCGGCCATTTGCACTCCCCAAGACACAGGCAAACCCTCCTCAGACTATCTCCCTCAACATCGGCCCATCAAAGCCCCCGCCACCGACGACACCCGCACCCGCACCCGCGCCTGCGCCCGCCATCGCTGCGCCGGCCGCCACCACTCAGCCGTCCCCCGCACAGTCCCACCCGGGATCGCACTCTTCCTCTCCCGCCCCTCCCACATCCAAGAAGGTATTCTCCACAGAGAAATCAAAATTAGATACCAACGCCATCGCACGCGAGGTACAGTCTGTCGCAGATGAAGCCGTCCTCAAGGATCTATTTGGTGATGGTGAGTATTCATCTCGTCCCCTCCCGTCCGATTCCTCACATCACCCCAGCAAAGGAACATCTCAATGTCGTCTTCATTGGTCACGTAGACGCCGGAAAGAGCACCCTCGGCGGTAACTTGCTCTATATCACAGGCACCGTCGACAAAAGAACCATGGAAAAGTACGAACACGACGCAAAGGAAGCTGGAAGGGAAACATGGTATCTCAGCTGGGCCCTCGACTCCACCCCACAAGAGCGCAGCAAGGGCAAGACAGTCGAGGTCGGCCGTGCCTACTTTGAGACCCCAGGCCGTCGTTATACCATCCTTGACGCCCCAGGACACAAAACCTACGTCCCTTCTATGATCAGCGGCGCAGCCCAAGCTGATGTCGCCGTCCTCGTCATCTCCGCCCGTAAGGGCGAGTTCGAGACAGGTTTCGAAAAGGGTGGACAGACGAGGGAGCACGTCATGCTCGTCAAGACCGTCGGTGTCTCTAAAATCATCGTTGTCGTCAACAAGATGGACGACCCTACCGTAAACTGGGACGAGGCCCGTTACAACGAAATCAAGGACAAGCTCGTCCCCTTCATCAAGGTCTCTGGCTTCAATCCAAAGGACGTCACGTTTATACCTATTTCTGGCTTTACTGGCTTGAACCTCAAGAACCCCGTCCCCCCATCAACTTGTCCCTGGTGGAAGTATGTCACGCTTTCTCTTTTCCCTCTGCCTCTCAACCGTTGATCGTCTTCAAGAGGTCCCACCCTCCTCGGCCACCTCGACAACATGCCCATGGTCAATCGAAAGATTAATGCTCCTCTTATGGTGCCCATATCCGAAAAGTACAAAGACATGGGTGCCATCGCGGTCGGCAAGATCGAGTCAGGTCACATGCGCAAAGGAGACACCCTCATTCTTATGCCCAATAAGGCCCAAGTTGAGATCGCCGCGATCTACAACGAAGTAGAAGAGGAGATATCTCAAGCAATGTGCGGAGATAACGTACGAGTCAGACTAAGAGGAGTCGAAGACGAGGATATAAGCCCCGGTTTCGTGTTGACAAGCCCAAAGAACCCCGTGCATGCTGTACGGCAATTCGAAGCTCAACTGGCCATCCTGGAACACAAGAACATCATTTGTGCCGGATATTCGGCCGTCATGCATGTTCATACTTTGTCAGAAGAAATCACATTGCCAGTGCGCTGGTCTTGCTCCATCCCCTGTCACCACAATGACATATTACATCCAGGCTCTGCTGCATTACTTTGACAAAGCAACCGGACGCAAGTCTAAGAAACCGCCACAGTTTGCCAAGAGAGGTGACCACCATTGTGTTATAACTCCTGCCGTCGTAACAATTACATCGTTCAGGTCAAAAGATCGTGGCTCTCGTTGAAACTCCTCTTCCAGTTTGCGTCGAGAGGTTCGTCGACTATCCGCAGTTGGGGCGCTTCACTCTGCGAGACGAAGGTGCGATACGCATGGTGTCATTGTATACCCACAAGTCACTGACTTTTAAAAATGTATATCTCAGGGCGAACGGTCGCCATTGGAAAGGTGACTGAGACGATGATATATAGAACGATGATATGACTGACGCTTGCTTTCAAGGTTACAAAGCTGATTGATGAACGTTCCGACGAACTTGCCGACGGCGTATCAAGCATGGGTATTTCTTCTGCGGGAGCGTGAAATGGCGCAAGAGAGTTGACAGTCGACGACCGACGGTTGCTGGAGACACGGGCACGTGGCGTTTAGATAATGGCATCGGAATCAGTCGACAGGTATTGGGTTCGTCAATGTACAACTGCAGCTGGTGCTATGCAGTGATCAACGACCTCAGCATCTACTATGTTCCAGTTCTGCGTGCTGTGTCCGCTGTCGAAAAAGAGCAGACGCGATTCCAATGTGACTCTTTGAATGATCGAAGTACTGCTTAAATGCCCTGCTTCTCCTTCACCTTGCGTCTCGCAACACGTGTGTTGATACCCTGTGGCTTGGATACGTTGCTACAAACCTGACGTTTGGCCATTGCGGTAAGAGTTTTCTTTGTCCATCAGCACTTCCGGCAAATCAGGGCCATGGTTGGAGACAGACACGAGGGCTTGGGAAGGAACGAAGGAGTCTTTAAGCGGAAGTTTCATGCCATTTCAGTATGGCGCATGCGAATGGGGCTTCGTTGATATGATCTTACGGCAGTGTAATGCCATGATAATGGTACATGATTAGTACATTGGCAAGGCATTACCACTGGCAAGCCCACCGTCAAGCAAGTAGCGGCTTCGTGCATCGGCTTCAAGTTGAAATGACATTGTTCTCCGCTCAGCGCATAGAGCTCATCAGGGAGCTGCTACCCTAGAAGCCCAAAACAGGGAACAACTTGAAACTCGATGACGCAACCACTGGCACGATACGCAAGGTCAAGATTGAAGGAAGTCCGACGCGTCATCAAAGTTCTTTCAAGAAAGCTGCTAACCCCTCATGACCCTCTCTTTTCTTCTTACTTGTATTCACCTCCTCTCTCTGACGATCGCGGGAAAGCAGATTTTTCAACGTGGGAGTATTTTTATGACTGGGTTTAGGCTGAGGCTGCCGATCTGGTAACGGCGGGACTGAAGGGTGTACGGTCTCCGGGAAAGGACTGGGTGGTGGTTCCTGACCTGCACCCACGGAACGTAGGTTTGATGGTACATTTTTTGTTTTCAACGAATCGCTTGGCAATTGGACCGGAATAGAGGAGCGGTCAAGGGAGGAGCTGGCGCCTGGGTCGACGGAGAAATTGCATACGTGACATCTCCTCTGGAGGGCTTTCACATGGGATGGTCCAGGGCGTCTCCGCCTTTTTTTCGTAGGGATACCAACGAGGTGTATTGGATGGCTACCATAGAAGCGATATGTGCCGCATTTCGAGCAATGGGAGGGGCGTAAGATGGTGGAAACTTCTGGATGAAGAGCTGCGGCGCGGGCGGCGTGAAGTGAAGAGAGAGCGGGTGAGACTGAGTGCAACAGGGAAGGTAGGTTTAGTCGATATTGAATTGTTGTTGTTGAACATTCGGTGCTAGAATTCATATCTCTTCTTTCAACATAATACAAGCGAGTCAACAATTGCGTTTTCACCAGAACTTGTTCCGGCATGTGACATCCATTGTCTTCCAATTTAGGAAGGTGTTGTCGTTCGTGGCCTGGCCTCGAGATTATTGTTCTGCGTACGACATTTTTGTCCAAGTTCAAACGATGTTACCAAGCACTTCTCCTTTGTCTTGTACGTTATTAACTCTCTTGGATTTTGATTGCCCCTCATATTTCCCGCCCTTTTGCCACCATGATCCTTTCACAGCCTGTTCATCATTCTCTGCCATCCCGTAATGTTTCCTCGGAGCTGGCTCCCTCAAGTTGCATACCGTCACGACCCCTTACTCCTACAATACGCACATCGCCGCATGGTCACTGCAAACATACGACGAATCCGATGACATGGCTGAATCGTAACTCGTCTTCCAACTCCAGTCGTTCGATCCCTCATGCAGCGCCCAAACCAACACGGATATCTGAACCAAAAGTCGGTAGCTCTTTGGAACTGTTCAATTTCCAGCGCTGCGGGCCGCTTGGTTCTGGTGCAACTATTGTACGTACGCCTCAAGAGGCATTGTTTCCTCCACGTCGCACGTCTGGAACGATAACCGAGGAGGAAGATGTAAAGGAAGATGTCGTGTTCCAGGCTAATGCAGAGCAAACCGAGATCGAACCTCCCCCACCACTTCCGTCATCATGTCCTCCAGTCCCGCTGCTGCCGAATATCCCTGATGGAGAGGTAGGCGGACTGTCTGATGCCTTGGCCAGCATCCCATTATCAGACAACGCTCAGCATCTCCGTTCGTCGAGCCCCGCGCCTACCGCAGCTCACGTCTCTTCTTCAAATCCCACCTTGGTGTCACAGTCTCGCGCTCATTCTCGCTCGGTCCCTGTCGCTCTACCAGACACAGACATTACTCCGCCACAACCTCCCTTTGAACCCATCCTGCTTTCTTCCATTCCAGATGGCACGATCAATCCATCTAAGCTCATAGTCACTCTGGAAACGTGCACGGCTACTTACCGAACTTGCGTCAGTTCCCTAGTGTCACGGCCTTCTCACCTCTCCCGTTATATTACCTCCTTGTTGTCGCCCGTCTCCGAGACAGTATCAGTATATTCAAATGCAAGCGACGTATCACTGGTTCTACCAGGCAGCGGGTTTAGCTCCGTCTTTCGTGACCATCTTGCTTCCTCTGGCTGCCTACCCAGATCTCTGACAGGCATACATATTTTCCTCGATCGACCGAGTGCTCCGTGAGTATCCAAACCGACGTGCCCGTTTCCCAGCCATTTAATCCTTCTGTTTTTCTGCGCGGGCAGCTACACGCACGTCCTAGCCTATCTCAGATCCCTCCCAAGCACTCCAGAACAACCAGAGGCTCTGCCGCGGGCGATGCAGCTCGAACCCGGATCTACGTCCCCTTCACGCCTCGAGTCGTTGCTCGAACTTCGCGACGAAGCCAGCTATCTAGGTCTCGATGAGCTCGAACGGCTTTGTCGCGATGAGATACACCGTTTCCGTCGCACCGCCGTCCCGGCTGCAGTCTCTGCCCCCGGCAGCGGCGTGGCACTTCGTGGTGGCAGTAAGGCTGGGTCGGTACACTCGTTCCACACGGTCGTTGAGGAATGGGGCCCTCGCAAAGAGCCTGAAACTATGCCGGCTAGTGAACGGCAGGTATCGGTATCGAAGGACAATGGTGCCGCTCGTACCGCCAGATTTGTTGCTCGCAAGTCTAGCTCAAGTTTTTCGTCGGACAAGGACTCGACCGTCAGGGAACGGAGAATCAAGTATGAGGTGGAGTCGCCCCCTCCAGGTTGGATTTAGCTTGGATCAAAAGGTGCTACATCTTCCGCAGTCAACTAGTGTAGTACAATGTCACCCTTGTAGTAGTTCATGTATTCTTTAGTGTTCTTCGTAATTCGATATGTCGTCTCCTTTCAGTCTAGTGACTTGAGCTCGCAGCGAAATTCTTTCTGTGAAGTAAAATTACTGACACCATTACATCGAGAACGTAGGACAGGACAGATACGTGTGTGGCAAACTCATTGTAAAAGGAACATATATAGCCCAAGGGAATTGAGCGACATGTAAACATATCATAGGCATACCCGTACTGAACCAGCTCATGAACAACAGGTTATGAGCCAGTATTTGACAAGGAGGGGAAAGGAAAACGAAAGCATAGCGGAATATGAACACTAGTGTACAGCAGATACGCTTTGAAGAGGCGAAAGGGGTAGGAGAACAAATCTTTGGGTAACTTATTTCTTCTGTTCAATCTTGGGTCCAGCGTAGGGGTTTACACTGTACACTTTGATAACCGGGGGGCTCTTGGTCAGGTCTGCTGTCACGATTACCTGACAAACTACGTCAATGACTTCAAGCAAGATGTGCTTGTTACTTACCGGAACTGTCATCAGTTCCCTGATATCCTGGATCTTGTGGCCTGATGGGGTCGTCCTCAAGCCCTCAAACACAGGGTCGAGCTTCGCAGCCGAAATAAGGCGTTGTTTCGAAGTCTCCGTCTCTTTCACAACCTCACTGTCTCGGCCAAGCACGATCTCATCTTCCTCAACGTCATCCTCGTCGAAAAGAGCCTTCTCGTCATGCAAAGAGCGTGATGCTACTTCCATCTTGGCAGCGTGTGCTTCAGCATTCTGCTTGACCTTTTTCAAGTGTTCATCATCGCTATTTTCTGCAAGCCAAGTGATGACATCCTTGCCGGACCAATAAATCTGAAGGGTATGACTGTGCTCATCGTATACATGGTTCTAAGTGACTAGTTAGCATGCAGACAAGTCGACGAACTACCCGACTCACATCAATTGGCATCTGGTCTACGTGGACTCTCTTTTCGATGCCAAACTCGGGAACCAGAACGTCGAAAGCAGCATCGAGTACATTGACAACCCGAGCTTGTCGGATAACCGGCCCGTAACGCTGGGTCAAGTCCGAGATAAAGACACACAGGAAAAGGTGAATGGACTGCTCTTGCGCCAGTTTCGCAGAATCTCGTTTACTGGAACATGATAAGCACAGTCAACCATAAATGATCTGGCTACGTACATGTTGCATTGCTGAGCAATTTTTGCAACGGCATCTCTGTCCATGGTAAACTTCGGGTCGTCTGTGAATACGGAATTAGTTGTCATAATAAAATGATCCTTTTCCTACTCACTTCCACCCTGGAGAACAGATTCAAGCTGACGGTGTACCAAAATGTCGGCGTAACGACGAATAGGTGAAGTGAAGTGTGCATAGAGAGGGACACTCAGGGCATAATGTCCATACTTGGCGATATCCAACATTCCGGCACAGAAATACTTGGCACGTTGGGTGGCTTTGAACAACAGCAGTTCGAGTACCATCCGGGCAGCGGGATTGGTGATTGAGCTAAAGGATTTCATGACATCCCCCGAGGTTGAAGTGTTTACCTCCACACCCAGACGCTTGGCACGTTCGGAGAAGACATTCTACGAAACATTGTCAGGACAAAAAGGCATAGCAAAGGAAAATACAATACCAGACGCCTTTCAATAGGAGAGTCGTGTCTGCGAAGGAGGGCTTGTTCAGGGAGGTGAACGGCGATGCGTTGAGCGATAGCAATGTTGGTCAAGAGCATGAACTGGAAGGCTCAGTTAAGCCTTGGTAATAATAAGGTCAGAGAGTGCATACCTCTTCGACCATCTCGTTGGCGGCATTACAGTCGGCCTGTGCACAATCCACGGGAAGGCCGTTCTCGTCCAATGTAAAAGACAGGCGCGAGGAGGAGAGAGTCAAGGCACCA
The DNA here is from genome assembly GCA_038093135.1 of Leccinum longicurvipes. Classification (NCBI taxonomy): domain Eukaryota; kingdom Fungi; phylum Basidiomycota; class Agaricomycetes; order Boletales; family Boletaceae; genus Leccinum; species Leccinum longicurvipes. The sequence goes on from JBBPRP010000828.1 coordinate 7,503, forward strand.
TCTTGAAGACGGTTGACACGAAGTTGGGTCGCGATACTGTGCAGTGCTCTCACATCCTGCTCGATTGAAGATACACTGTGTTCCGGTGACACAGAGAGCTCATTCAATGGCTGTCCATCGATTACCTTCTGTGCATTACTGTAGGACAGTTTTGCTGCGGATCTTGTAGAGGGTGTTAAAATATTGACATAGGAAAAAATCTCTAACTACTTACTTGACAATCGTCTTTCCAAACCACTTGTTCACTACCTTGCCCTCCGTTGTCATTGTAAAGATAGAAGAAAAGGCGAGACGTTCAGCGCCGGGAGCGAGACTGCATACTTCCTCACTCAGACTAGGAGGCAGCATCGGTACCGCTCTCTGAACGAGGTATACACTTGTCGCTCGCTTGCGAGCATCGCGATCAAGCGCGGTGTTCGGCTTTACGAAGTAGGATACATCTGCAATGTGGATACCGACGTCGAAAGTGCCATCGTCATTTTCCTTGATGGACAAAGCATCATCCAAGTCTTTAGCCGAACTTGGGTCGATGGTGAAAATCCGTTCCTGGCGCAAGTCCTTGCGGATCTCGTACTCTCTCTCAGGAACGCTAGGGTATTGTGTGAACGGCAGTTATGGGACTGAGAAAGAACAACGTACGTCCAAGGGGTGGGAGGGAGGCACTTGACAACGCTCTCGGAGAATTCTTCGGTAGGGAAGTTGCAATCCTTCAATAAAGCGCTAGTCTCTACTTCAATATCCCCAATAGGACCAAGTTCCTCAGCCAGAGTACCAAAAGGATGAAGAGAAGAGATCGGCTACACCCTACAGTGTCAGCAAAAGCAAGATTTGAGGTCTCGAGGACGCACGTGACGCTTGATGCAAGCAACGAATAACCTATTGGCATATATCTCAGGATTCTGAACGAAATCGGCTGGTGCTTGTTCAGTGGGAATAGCGATGAGAGGTACGCGCTTGTCAGTCGGCTTGAACCAAACGATCTTGGGACGTTCAATCGGTCCTCGTCGTGGTTCATCCCCACGATCACCCTCTCGCTCTCGGCGTTCAGCTTCCTGTTTCTCTTTCGTAGCCGCGGAGGATGGGCGTAGAAGCCCCAATGTCCCAGAAAAGAGCTGTCCGGGCATGCGTTCGACGACTGCCACAACGTGTCCAGCAAACTGCGGCTTGACTTCGTCTGTGACCCTAAGGACGGTGTCAGCATGAATTAGAACTACGCCATCAAATTCATCGTACTCTTCATCTTCGAACAGCATCAATCCCTGGCCTTCGACCTCAACATCGTCCTTCTTCTTGTCGTCCTTGCGACCCGCACTGGTCTTCAAGTCGTAGGCAGAGTTCTCTTCCTTCTTGCGTTTCTTTTCTTCCTTCTCCTTCTTGGTTCCCCACACTTCATCCACATCAAGGAGCTCGACTGCGACGATGTCTCCCTCCAAGGCGCGATTACGGTCTTTGGAACCACAGATGTAGATATCGGCATCCAGGACTTCGGTGGCAACATACGCATCCGACCTGTTGCGCTTATTGACACGAAGGATACCCACAACTAGCTTGCCTGCAGCCAAGAGTGGCGGAAGAGAAGCTTGAGGAAGATACGGAGCGAAAAGAGATTTGCGTTGCGGCTGATTGGACTGTTGTTGGAGTTGGGACTGGAACTGTTGCTGCTGCTGCTGCAAAAGGCTCACTCCACCCATGCCTAAGCCCATCATGTTAGCGGCCATCATGTTTGGTAACATGTTCGGGAAAGAAAATGAAGGCATCTTGTGATGATGTCCACCGGCTGCAGCACGGAACTGCTGCAAACTTTGCAGCTGAGCCTGCGCTTGCGCGAGATCAGCAGCAAATGCGTTATTGCCTTGAATCACACCACCATCTGCATCAGGTAGGTCAGATAAGTATAACTTAGCAGAAGTTGGTACATACTAATTCTCCAACTAGAATCGGCTCGGGATGTCGTGCGCGAGTGGCCCCCGAAGGGCGAAGCAAAACCGTCCTCGAAACTTTCTTGACCGGGGAATGGGAAACTCACAGAACCGACGCCGCTCTGAGTGGCGGGTTTGTTGACAACATTAACGCTGTGTCTTCTTCCGTGGCCACGGGGTAAGCCAGGCGGCTGTGAGTCGGGACTAATACCAAGGCTCGCCATAGAGTTGAACTGGCCCATCGGAGGCGTGAAACTAGTGACGTTGTTGTTTCCTGCGATGCTTACAGGTAGCGTGCTCTGAACGCGCCTGTGCCTATTGGGTGCAAGACCAGGGGTTTGGAGGGAGAGAACCTGGTTGGAGGCTAGTTGTTGTTGGTAAAGCGCTTGTTGTTGCTGTTGAAGAGCCTCTATCTGGCTTTGAATAGCGATCTAGAAGAGAAGGGGTCAATACACAAGGATGGTGAAACGCACAAAGCATACCTGCTCGGCCATAATGCCAGTGATGTCGTTCTCTCCCCTCCTGTCGTGGACAACACCTTCAGGAGGTACACTCTGCTGTTGTGGGAACTGAAAGCCAACATCCTCTTCATTCAACGGTCCCATGGGCACGTTGGAACTCGTGCGTCGGCGAGCACCAAACATGAAATTTGGGGCGAGCTGGGGACGTCCGGTGGGACCAAGAACATCCTGCTCGTGCTGGGCAGCTAAGGCGGCAAAACGGGGAGCCATGAAACTTTGTGACTGCGACCGAGCCTGATGGCCAGGGTTAGGGAAGAAGTTCTCGGATATCTC
>JBBPRP010000829.1:0-10215 GCA_038093135.1 Leccinum longicurvipes
CTATAATACATGAGGTCAACAGGTGTGTACAATGTGGTGTGGCAGTTGATTGATCATGACAGACTGATTGATCAAACTTGCACGTTGCACACACGTTCTGGTTCCGAGAAGTTCTCGCGCTTCTGGTGTTCTGGTTCCGAGCATTCCCGCGCTTCCGGTGTTCCGGTTCCGAGAGTTCCCGCACTTCCGGACTTCCAGAAATAGATAATTCGCAACAATTGATGACTCAGCAAAGGTTAGGGCTAACTCCTTCCAGTTCGCTTGAAAATATCAAATCCTTTCAAAATAGCTAAATATTGGGACACTTTTTTGAGCCACTGTATAGTTCTTCATCACCACAAACTATAATTGTTTGGGCCTTTGGCCCAAACCTGACGGGTGAAAAAGCTTCATAAGTATGAAATGGAAGTGGAAAGCCAATAGATGTTGCCAAAGAATATAGAGTCTCCTCTCTAAATGAGAAGGTATATTGATGAATGATAATATTGTTAAAAAGAGGAAGTTCTGGGAAGTGAAAGGCAATAGGATAGATGAGTCTAGATGAGAATAGTTCTTCCCCATGAGGAACTAGGGAGTAGATATTGATTGTGTATTTCTAGCATGCATAAGTCATCCTAGAGTCTTCATTAATCTGTGTCAGGGGAAGCAGAGTGTGTATATCCAGATAGAGAGTGGTGAACATGATGTCCATTAAGCCATAGACTAGCACATACTCCTGCATCCAGATTACTTCTGTCTTCTCAGAGAGGAACCCAACCTGATCATATGGATTGGGACAGAGATTGCTCTCTAGTATTGGCAGGGATAGGATTGGCATTGGTATAAGGTGGAGAATAAGGTGGCAAAGATGGTGATGGTGATGCTTGACAATTAACTGGATTCAAGGAAGGGTCTTGAATAGGTAGTGAAGAGTCTGATCTATGATTATTGTCCAAGTCCTCTTGAATCAGCATAAGAAATAGGGTCTGTTGGTTGCTCAACTCAGAGGTTGAGCACTGGTAAATTGGGTATATCTAGGAATAACAGGGGATATATTAGATTCCTCTAATAATGGAGGTGGATAGACCTCAACATATAAAAATGCCAGAAATAAAGATCCATAAGAATAAATCTCCTTAGAGTGACTGTATAGACCACAGTTACTGTAGAACAGGCAAAAGCCTGTACTCTGTCGAATTGACCTTGATAAGGTCTGATTGGTTGTCTATCAAGTATAAACTCAGTAGTCTCATCAGGGATATAGAGGATAGAAGGGTGGTAATGATGTCTTCTAATAGATCTAGAAGCTGGATGGTAGGAGGTATCTGACCTTTCAAGGGTTGGTCTCTTGAAAGCTAGGAGGGTTATCTATGTGAGCATTCAAGGAAATAGGGTTAGTACTTGAAGTATCTTGGGCCATGCTAGAAAGAATAGTAATAATTGACCACAAAAGCTCCTCATGCATGGCAGTTGAGGGCATTGATAAACTAGTATATATATGATGAGCCTTAAGCCAAGATGGGGCTCATAACCTAAAGGGATTTGGAAATCCCCTTGAGCACAGTATGCAACTAGAGAAAGACTCAGTGTAAGAACTTGCTGGTATTTGAGGAGTTTGCAGTTGGAGCTGATAGAAGAAACAGTAGGAAAACTGCTTGTATTATCTAGGGCTATTGTAGTCCCCTTATATGTATACTGGTTCTACACTATTTACTTGTGTATAGAATATATGTAGATGAATAGAAAGAAACAGGTCAAAGATTTGTTACTCTAGATAAAAGATATAGATCACTATATATTTAAGCTGAAGCAATGAATAACCAGTGGCATAAAAAACTCTGAAAGTAAATCAAATAAGAATAACAAATATAAGTAAGTAACAGTGTCAGAAAGACATTGACCTATCATAGATTACAATGTATCAATGATACATGTAAGAGATTGACACATTTGATATAGTGTAGATCATTAATTAATCTATATCTATTGTAACTATATCAGGTTATCTAAGTGCAATCAGTGTATGAAACACATGTTTAGGGCAGGCATTTCATGCCCTTAGCAGCACTTCTCAATACTATTTTACAGTACTGGAAAATAGACTCGAGATATTAGCCTCACTTATGATCTTAACTAATAAGTGTAGTTAGTAAAGTTTAGTATAGATACAAACAGCACAGAATGAACAAAATGTGGCCTTCACAGCACCATTCATATATTCATATTGCCAATTGGTTTTAAGTATTTATAGGGCCTTGTCATTCCATTTCATATTTACATCATTTTGTCATTACCATCAGAGAGTATTTCTTCTTCTCTATCTTCCTGATGAATTATATGAGATGGACACAAACAGAACAGAATGAAAACAAAAAGGTAATTAGAGCACCATTCACATATTCATATTGCCATTGATTTTAAGTGTTGGCAAGACCTTGTCATCCCATTTCATATTTACATAATTTTGTCATTATCATCAGGGAATATATTTTCTTCCCTGTTTTCCTGATGACTAATTCCTAGTATAACATGTTGAGATACATTACATTTACTACACTACAACTAGCTTTCCTTTTCCGGTATTCTATTCACACACCATTTGCTACTTATGATTCTGGACAGTTCCGTCACATCCCTCAGTTGTTCTACTCATTCAACTGAGGTATGCACCTATTAACACTTGTTACTATCTATTCGCTAACCATGTACCTAGCTCACTATGTTTAGGTACATAATACAGTTGTTCTACTCATTCAACTGAGCTCACTATCTTTATAACATATTGTAATGCACAATTTTTACAGCTACAGGTGGTTGTTTGGTGACAGAATGTCCAAGCAGATGATTAGTAAAGACTTCTTTAACCCAGGACCCTGTCCTACCTATGCCCATGCCAGTCAATCTTAACTTATTTTTCATGATTTTTGCTCACTGTTTTGCCCTCTGCCAGGATTTTGCTTTCTTCCAATGAATCTGCACTCGAGTGTTTGAGGGGGACAGGTCCTGTCCACCTGGATTCCAAGCAGCCATGAGTTATATGTCCACCCTCCTCTCTATTGCACTGAATTTGGTGTTTGATGCTCTCATATACACTAAGGCTAATATGATCATCACTCCTGTGACACCACATGCATTATGAAGGAACGAAGGACCGTCCATGCTGGCTCCTCTAGATCTGGGTCATGTTTACCACTTGTTGAGAATAACATTTGAATTAGCTGCCCATCAACATACTGGATATGTAAGGTCATCATGGACAATGACCTGGCAACTGTTCTCAATTTCTGTCAGAAAGATACAAATCCTGTACAGGCAAAGGTCTGGTGCCATTGGACCTTGGCTATGCAAATGACTGCTCGGTACTGTGCATTTCAATGGAACATCAATGCAATAACATCTTCAAAGTGCCCCCATAGCCTTCCCATCATGCATGTTATCAGCCATGAAACACTTGCCATCATGGATTGTCAAAGTGTTCCCCCAGCCCCCTCAAAACACACATTATTGAGAATGGGGCACTCACTGTCGCAGTTTGTTGAAATCCCATAGGGTACATTCTTGTTTACTATTGGTATTTTGTGTAACTATGATATATGCTCCCCATGCCAGTCAAGATGGCTGTGATGGAGCAGATATGATGCATATTCAGGGCAGTTGGTTTCACTCGAGTATTTCCATGAGAGCACATATAATCCTTCAAGTTGGCAAACTCTGCACTACTACACAACAGTACTATGCTGAGGTTGGTCACTTCAACTTGAAGCTCCAGGTCTCCAGTGTGCTACTTCCTTGATCGTGCCATTGAGAGCAATTCTGGGTGTAACAGGTGATTGAAGTGCTCATCCTCGAGTGACCATTGTGAGAGGCTCAATAGAGTGAAACGAAGCTTTAATAGTCAAGAGTGAACAAGTTCCAAGTGATTCATTTTTGGACAAATATACCTACACTGCAGCATATATGATAGCTTGTGGTTCCACAGTCTTTATTTTGATGATCTCTATGACACAATGTTTGTGCTTGGATCCATGCTTTGCAGGTTTCAAAGGGTCGTTTTTGAGTGTCACTTCACGGTCTGCTGAGGAAGGTGAGGTGAAGATACACTGAAAGGACTGAAACAGTATGTTGAGAGCCTGAGTGTATGAGGAGCATGAGAGGTTAGCAAATATACTTACCATCACAAGGAGCTCCCCTCTGAATAGACCTTTGCTAGGATCTGCTGATTTGTATTGACCTTTGGGATACAAGAATGTAATGTTGGCCAACTCAATGCTGTCACATGAAAGGATGAATTGCCTGTCTCGATTGCCTGATGCACTCTGGCAGAAATCAATGGGGGCAAAGTAATTGACACACCATACTTACGACTGATTTGCCCAATCATAGTCCACTGGACAAAGGAGGTTTCCAGTGACTGCATTGTTGAAACCTTGGGTGATTTTGTTGTATACTTGTAAGGGTTGCCAGCTGACAGGAAGATTGGGACGAGCATTCATCCATTTCACTACAGCTTCCTTTAGAGCATTGGCATTGTCTCCTCTCACGCTGTCCACTCCTTGTTGTATCTGTAGAACAATTGCATTAGTAGTAGTTCTCACAAAACCCAGATTGAGGTAATCTCTTTAATGGCAATCAACAATTCAATGCTACCTGTGTCTCTCCCAATCAACCTGGCGATTGTTGGGCAGCACATCACTAGCTTCTTGTAGGCTTCATATGAGTATTGCTGTCTAGATATAGTATGTTAGTATTGGGCTCAAGATGGCCCTGGATGGGTCATGAAACTGGTGGGCAACTTACTCCTTTGTAGTTTAGATATCTTCAGGAGACTCAGAGCCATGCATTTCTACAAGTAGCAGCTGGCAATGGTCATGCTCAGCCACTAGATCTGTGACTAGCTCAAAAAGAGTGACCAGCCGGCACACAACACGCCCCTCCTGCATGAGTGAATGAACCCTAGCTTGTAGGTCAATATTTGTTTGCTGATCAGAGGAAAGCTTATGATTGTTTAGCAAGTTTACACTTAAGATTGTCATTCTCCTCCTCAACCAATGCAAGGCAGTGTTTGAGGCTTGCACTGGAGCTGTCCGATGGGTTGCTCAGGCCAGCAGCAGCATCAGAAAGCATACCAGAGGGGTGAGTTGTACCTGAAGAATGGATATGTGGTTGAGTGGAGGGGAGTGGCATAGCAGCAGCCTGAGGAGAAAAAAATAAGAAGAGGGGGGGGCAATAACCTTGGCTGACTGCTCTATATCTGTAAAATAAAATCCAAATCACTTCCTTTTCAAGGAGTTTGAATCATAAGCAAGCATCCTGACAATCTAAGATCTCAGAGCTTAGATCTACTAGATATATTATTGCCAAGCCATCTGACTTGGAACAGACGGTATAGAAACATCGAAGGTTGAGGCCTGAGGGAGATAATATTGCCTCATCACACCATGTATTTCATCCCTCTAGACATTATCAATGAAGCTTACAGTCTGCCATGCATCACATACTGTATCCTACATTCGCTCAGCTTCTTCACCGTCTTGATGAGTGGCAACTGTCTTTTGGTTGGTCACAGAAATTCACAAAGCCCCTGACATCCCTCATTGGAAATTGTCCCATTGAGAATGTGCCAATCGATGATTTTTATGTTCTCATACCAGATACCCTCTGTCTATTTGGCCTCTATCCCACTTGGATCATGGACTTTTGCCTCGAACTCTTGATAGCTTTGGAGGATGCTCAAGCCCACACTGTTAAGCAGCACCAAGAGCAACATGCATATTGTGTTGCGAATCTCATCTGCACCTCCTAGTTCCCAGTAACCACGCATTCCCTTTTCTATTTTATGGTCACGTGACTCTTCCAAGTTCTGCTCACATGATTTCCAGTTATCTTATCAGGTTGGCACCTATCTCTTATCTTATCTCTTCTCTCATGCCTATCCTACTTACTTCATAGTCACATGACTTGGTTCTAGACCTCGTCACCTGACATCCTTAGTCATTGGTCTAGACCATGACATCATAGGCTGACTGAGCATGGCATCATCGCCAACGCCTCATGGAGACCACATGTTACTTACTTACATGGTCCATGCCCCTTTGTAGTAGGTATATACATAATCTCTCCACATGTATCATATATCCTCAGTCAATTATATTTCATTCTCCCCTAGTTTCCAGTGCCTCTTCAGCCCTTGAGCTTATCAGCTATTGCTTAGGAGTCTCTGAAGGCGACCTTTGACACTATGACAGTGTCAGCACACCTACACTATTACTAAGACTTAGGGGAGGGAAGTTGTTGTCAGAGGGAATCCAACAAGAACAAGACTGGCTTGTTCTGTCGGCATGCATTCACTTTATATACTGTTGATACATGCGCACAGACCATGCTGTGTCTGACCTACCCTAAACTACATTACTAAGTGATGACATAGCTGATGATGTCATAGTCTAGACCTGCTGACTAAATGGTCATGTGACCAGTCACGTGACTTGCTCTAGGCATAAGTCAGGTGATGAGAAAGATAAGATAGACGCCATTGATAAGATAAGATAAGCGCTGGTGATAAGATAAGATAAGAGAGGAAAAGAAACAGAGTTCGCAATACACATGAAAAAAAGCATAAATGCCTTATAGGTATCATGACTGAGCGCTGACTTGTTCAACGAAGTCTGAAGGGCAACCCGGATAACCAGCCAGAGCGATGAACACCACCATGGCAACTCAGAGTTATTCCAAATGACCTCATCACCCACTCGTTTGGTGATGCAGACGATGTTGGCTGGGCGACTAAAACTTCTCAAAATTCCGGTGAGGAGTTCAGTGATATGACAGGGGTGAGTGGTGTCTCGAGTTTCGTGAACAGTGGTTTGAGCTTTCCGAGAAGTTGGGGCAGCATCAAGGATGTCTTTGTTCATATGGAAGAGGAAATTGACGAGTTCAGAACAAAAGGTATGATCATTGAACTCGTTGTTGGGGATCTCGATGGCAGGTCCGGGATACGAACAGATGAGTTTCCCTTTCGTGGTGATCACGTTCTCAGCCCTGGGGGAGACTTCGAACGACTCGAAAATGGTGACCTCTTGCTGCTTCCTGAATAGAACAGCAGCATTCTGGGCTCCGATGAGAAATGCAACGACGTCTATATGTTGTGAGTTTCGGAGATATCACACCAGGAGCTTGCTCACCTCCCACAGCCATACCAGTGAGCTGGGATAGCGCTTTGGAACGATCCAGACTTTCAGACTGGACAATGTCTTGCAAATTCTCCAACATTCGTAAAATTCTATCCCACTCGGGCGAAGTAGCTTGGCCGACACGTTTAGAGTAGAGACGAGCGGCAGAAGTGACTGCTCCGGAGAGAGAATGATCATTTTTGACAGTGTGGTCATCACCGTTCGGAAGTTGGAGAGGACAAAATACATGCGTAATGAGATAGTTCAGAGTGTCTGGGTCCGGAGGATGTAGGACAGATTGGATCATTTTGATACGAGAGCGGCTTTAGAGTCTAGACAGTGAAACGTTGAGGGAATAGGGAGCAGAGCACGAGTAGGCTCGATCCTTATACTCATCGATCTGTGGCGAGGATTTATGCCTAAACTCTAAAGTCTGAGTTCGAATAGCACAGGATGCACCTACACCAATATCGATAGGAAACTCGGCTGCGACTCAAGACACGAAGTCCAGACTCCGATATGGCATTAATGGCTTGCATGGTTACGTTCCATTGTTCTCTTCCGGTATCCGCATCTGCGGCACAGGAAGGGACCCACAGCAAGTCTCGAAAGAACAAAAGGTGAACTTGACAAAAAAAGTCTCTTCGCTTTCATCCGTCCAAGGGGATTAGTAGATTCACAGGGTCTTGCTGGATGTAAAAGAAGATGGATCACAGCATACAGTTATGAGAATTTGGAACCGGCGAAAGGCTGGTATTTTGAATGACCTACTACCATGAAGCCTTGCGCTTGTTCGACACCTGACAGAATCCTGTACGAAGTACCTAATTAGGGCCGCACTTCTCAAAGAAATTCCACCTGCCTGAATAGTGCAAGGAGGCTCCGCCGCCGAGACCGTCCCCGAAAGCAACTGTTAGATTGGCGAAGCTAGTCTGAACTCGAAGTGTAACCAGCCAAACATAGTAGTGGGATCTGGGAGCCCCACGGAGTCAACACGGAGTCCTCTCTGAAGCTGAAAGCTGTATTGGTGGCCTGTGCTTAGCCGAGGCACGAGGCGGGCGCAGGAGTTAGTCTGCGCGTGAGAAGCGGAGTGACCGCCGTCTCTTTCCTTTCTTCTATCAGCTCATACCGTACTCACACTTTGTCTTAGCTCTAGTACTCATACATACATTCGTTTTCGCAATCTTTCTTCCGCACTCTAGTAGCCTTTGTTCAGACTTCTTCACTCCGCACCTCCATAGCCGTCCCTTCATCCCTTTGTTCCATGCCTCCCCAGCAGAACCCGCATGACCTGCGGCCTCCCAACTTCAACGAGCCAACTCACCAGCGTTCACGTCAACGCCTCATCGATAGGATCGGCATCACACATGAAGAAGCTGCAGAGCATTTGCTAGACCTCTGGATGGACAACAATGCTGCAGACTGTCAAGAATGGGATGCTGAACAAGCTCGACTGGAGGACCAATGCCGCATTCAAGAGCAGCAAGCACAAGAGGAATGAGAAGAAGATGAGCATAGAAAACGTGAAGAGGAAGCTGAAGCGAAGAAGGAGGACTGCAAGAAGAACCGGGCCAAGTTCCTTCCTTATGCCAACGTTCCTCCTTCCAAGATGCTACCTATCACGCCCTCCCTGCTCGCTCTTTGCAAGCTCGGCAAAGGAGAGTATGTAGAACTCTATTTTTTCACAAACAAGGGCCTAGTGGACGCCCAAGACTTCAACTACTCTGTCGATGATGACGCCTTCGCTCTCATGTCCAACGAGCAGGGCCTCAATTCATCCGTTCCCATTGCCTCCACTAAAGCTAAAGCAGCCATCATCCTGGACAAAGATCTCACCTGGGCTCAGCTAGACGAAGCCATGCATCGCATGCTGAAGGTGCTAGAGGAAGCAGACTGGCCCAACGATCGAATCCAAGACACTCATAACTTCTGGATGAGCCTAGCCACGCACCAATGGAGGCACGACCCCAACAATACAGCTCAACAGGCACTCATTATATACCAAGCCGTATACCGCCGCCGCTGGCATGAAACCCTTGGCTCGACCTCCTCATTCAACCTCAAATTCATCAATCAAGATGCTCTGGCCCAATTCAAGTCGAAGATCATCGACCAAAGGCGCCTTGCAATTGACCAGCAAGCGAAAGAGGTGAGTTCCTCCCCTTCCTTCTCAAACAATATAACACACACAACTAACCAAACCCTTCACTCCATTCTCCCTTCCTTTGCTCTGCCTCCCCCCCTTTCCCCCACCTCTCTGTATTTGTTTCTCATCTTCCGCCCTCGGACTGGCCCGCTCAATGGCTCTCATGCCTGCGGTTATCCATGTCCGTCCTACGGCATGTGTTTTCACACACTCTGGGCTTATACACCCCCCCTCATCTTGCCTCAACGCAACCCACTGCCTTCACACATTTGGCTTGCTTGCCGCAAATCCATAATTTCCCCCTTCACACAGGCGGCAGATCGACTCGAGATGGCTGCTTCATGCGCCTCCATTCCATCCCAAACAAACCACATCCACCCTGGACCTTCCAGACACCCGGGTTCACACAAGCGGCCTGCACCGCTAAGCTCCAATGCTACCCAAACGTCTCAGGCCCAGCACAAGTGCCAAAAATCCTTTCGTGCAGGAGACAAGGCAGCCACAGATGGTAACTCTGAGCCATTCCCCCCATGTGTGGTATGCCTCAGTATCGAACCACACAACGAACCAGTTGTCGAATGTGCAAAGGAACGCACCTGGGACAACAAATTTGAAGCATTCGCCAAACAAGTCTTCAAAGCTCTCATCGCCTGCACGACCAACCAGCACATCTGTTCACACTGGCAGTGCCCAGGCAGCTGCTGTTGTGAACTCTGTTTCTTTTCCTCTCTTATCTTATGTTATCACCAGCGCTTATCTTATCTTATCTTATCAACGGCATCTATCTTATCTTACTAATCACCTGACTTATGCCTAGAGCAAGTCACGTGACTGGTCACATGACCATTTAGTCAGCAGGTCTAGACTATGACATCATCAGCTATGTCATCACTTAGTAATGTAGTTTAGGGTAGGTCAGAC
>JBBPRP010000830.1:0-10212 GCA_038093135.1 Leccinum longicurvipes
CCATACCCATTCCGGACGACGACCTGGCGGACGAGGATCGGATGACAAACACGCATTCTTTCCCACGTGCCTGGCATTTGCTGCATGGCCGCTGCAAATCACATTTCACTTTGGAGTCGGCACAGGCCTGACAGGACCGTCGCCTCGTGCGGTTAGCATGGGACCTAGAATCACGGGTAAGATCGAGTAACGGGAAACGGGGCGCGTGCGCGCGCACAGGAAAACAGACGGGGAGAGGACATAACCGGGTAAAGACATAAAAAACAAAACAAAATAAAACAAAAAGAATGAAAGGAAACGAGAACACCCACGAATCACCACATGTTTTCTTGTGTCGCGTCAACAGATCACTGCGGGTAAACTGCGCATCACATGTCTGTTAGGGTTCAACGTCCGGTCCTTAGCATGCGGGATCGAAGAGAGAAAGACATTTTTGGACAAGAAGTCCCTTACATCGCACCGATGGGACCTGTCTCCGGTGTCTGTTGGGGAGAGTCCCACTGAGGTTCAATGCTCGTACTCAAAGACCGAGAGGTGTGAGTACTCACGGGTGCGCAAATGGCGATTGAGATGTGTGGTGCGCGTAAACTTCGCAGGACAATGCGGACATAGTTTCGTTTGGGGAAGGATGGGTATATTGCCCTTGTGCGACCGCATCTTGGACACTGCACCGTCCTTTCTGTACTCGATGACAGTCCGAGGTTGCGGTACCGTGACAGAGGAAGCGGCGAGATCTGAGCGATGACGAGAAGAGGTGGTTGACCCACAGGCCATCTTGGGAAGGGGGAAAGCAAAGGGAGAGTCAAGCCAGGGAAGGCTGGAGTTGCTCGAACGTCAATCGGAGGTCATTTATTTAAAAAGGTCTGGAAACGCTTTATACATGGGAGTGACAAGCTCTTTGGAACCCTACAACTCCGATTAGTGAATTGCATCTGCAATGGACCGAGGCAATACTAACCTAAATTTGATTTCCAGGACCCCGGGCAAACTGTCCCGAAAAAGGAAACGATAAGTCGGCGAACAACAACGCGATCTCAATGATATCGACCATCGAGGTGAATCTAGAGTTGAGTGTGAAATTATTGCCTACCCGAGAATCTTATGTTTCCATGGCCCCGTGTCACCATCGAGTCCGTTGAGCGGCACTCGCAGTGATCAGTAGTGACTGCGTGGCCACTCGCCGCCAACATGCCCTTGTGAGCTGATTCATGAGCTGACAAATCTGAGATCTGCCTCCTCCGCAACTTTCAGGGACCGCATGTTTTGAAAGAAAGAAAAAGAAAGAAAAAAACAGAAAACAAATAAATAAAACGAACCTGGCCGCTCCGATCGTGGAGCGTGTTGATCGACATGTCGTCGGATAGCCCCAGATCAAATACTTGTCCGACGCCGGAGTCCTGAGAATTAAGACCACACAACATGCTGCCAGCCACGGCCATGGTTACGTCTAAGTTCATCAGGTAATGCCGACACCCAACACTTAACATCATCCTAACTAACCCTCAAGCTGTGGCAAAAAAAAAGAATCGCTTCCTCGCCGCCTCATGCTTACGGCTTAAACTCCTGCTCCAGTGCCCACTGCACAGCTTGCTCCACGTCGTCGACCTCGTGTGTTGGGCGGTGGCTTGGCGGTCCCTGACGAGGGTCGTAAACACCCGTCCGCACCAGAATAGACTTCCAACGTGCGGCATTCGCCCCTGCAATGTCGGATTCCGGGTTGTCTGAGGAGCGCAACATAAACCCGTTGCCGCGCTCGTTCGCTCTGGACTCCGCGACTCACCTCCAACCATGTATCTGTCCAACGCATTATGCAAAATGTCAGCTGGTGGGAGGCACATCGGATTGCAATTGTTTGTTACTTACACCGAGTCAGGAGAGGTTTTTTCTAGCAGCTGTCCCCGCAACATCTGCTCCGCGAACGTGTATGTCGCTGCCGTGGGCTTTCCGAATTGGGTATATGGATAAGGTGTTCCGGTTAGCGACTGCGTGAAAAAGCTTGGTCATGGTCACCGGGAGATACCGAGTCAACTGAGCTCAGTTACCTTGAACACAGCTTGGAAAGCTTCTTTGAATGCGCCTTGCCCAAGTCGAGGTTCATCAAAATCTGACTTCCATATCAGATCTGGGTTGCAGAATATGAGGTCGACCGCCTTTCGCGTGTGGGTGGGCAGACAGGGACCGCCCACAACACCGCCTGATTGAATCAAATCGCACATCACTTGGATATCAAGGGCCCAGTTTCGAGGATCATGAAATACAATGATGGCTGCAATGCAGATTTGGGAGAAATCGGTTATCTAAACGCAGATTTCGCTTGTTCAAAAAAGGTTTGATCGGAGTGCAAGTAAGCGGACCGACCTTGGCCGACTCTAGCTCTTCAGCCGAAAGACTGTGAAGCGGCCACACACTGTAACCTGTTTGAGAAAACCGCCGTGAGCCGAATGACGGCGAGTGACTTACGCCTTATTCCAAGCAAGCACGTCAAGGGTGGTGTAAACATGCTTAAAGCCGTACCTATCCTCGAGATCAGAGATCCATGTCGACAAGTGGTGGCGTAGAAAACACATAAGCAATTACCCTTCGGCAACCTTGCGGAGCGCGTCGCCCTTGCCGCCGAGCACTAACACCGGTAGATCAGCATACTTGTGCACGACAGACTTTAATACGGTATGCGCCTGGATAAATTGTCTTGGATCGATCTGTGTGAATGACCATTCTTAGTGAAATGACCATCTTGAACCGCGGATCTCACTTTAGTTCCCAGCTGTTGACTGAGTTTGTGGCAGCGCGCCGACTCGCTCACGCCACCGCCATTAGTGAGCTGCAGGATAATTGAGTTTGATGGGAAGTGGAAAACATGAGGTATCGTTTACTAAGAGGTAAGGTATTTTACTTGGGAAAGTGATCAGGATGGGCGAAGCACAGTGGAGCAGGAAAAAAAAGACGTACACGCCGAATGGATTGTTACCGTCCAGGATCGACAATGCCCGCCTTGAGGCGGGTAGGGCGTTGTCACCTTGAACGAGAACGCCATCCTGAGCGTGCACGGGTGGGAAGTCAGTTGAACTACAGCATGTCCGGGTCCCAGGAGAACCTGAATGAGTCACGGACGATATCGAACACGAACGCAAGCGGCGAGGTGGCCTTGTGAGCTTTTAAAACAGGATCGGGATGAGAAACGAGCAAAACGGGATAAACAATAGCACGCGTTGTGGAGACTCACCTGTGCAATGTCGTACAAAAGAAAGGATTGGAGTGATATTGACGTACTTTGAGCACATGTACCTCTGCGAACACAGGGTATTCAGCTGGCGCATCTTGATTCTGGACTTCTCGGTATGTTGCGTGAGAGTCAAGAAAAACGCGGCCTGCGAGCTGCAGAGCAGTTCATGAAACGAAAATGAGTGACAAACACTAACTATGGGAGAGAATTGACAACCTTGGCGATGTGACTTGATATTATGCGCCTGGGCCCTGAAAAGATTCGACTTTGAATCCACGTTGTCGTTGGCACAAACGTGGCAGTAGCTGCAATTTGCCAGAGCTCACCGCTACTCCGGCGGCAGCACTACCGTGGGACCGAATTACATAATCACGATCGACACTGAGCACCTTCCCTCTCTCCAGGGACGAATTCATACTTACAGCAAACCCATAATTAATGTCTAAAAATCTCTTAGCTGGACACACTAAGAACTAAACTTTCATTTCAACAAGTTGGGCGGAAGACGGCGTTCATGTACATACCTGTCTTACGCGATGATTATGAACCAGATCCTCGTCTAACGACTGCGGAGGCCAAACTACTGAACTCTGATAAGAATCGGAGTCACACAGACTTCACGAAGATTCCCTGCAGTTGGGCAACATGATCAGTCACCCACCAGTATGTCGCGCGTCAAGCCAGTTTGGCCCCTGGTGATCGCACATTCACAACAAGACCGTGACCGTGCCCGTACCTAGCCATTCGATAGATATCGTGATTATCGCGGAATGTACATCTCGCCACAAAGCTGGATGATTATTGGGGTTGTGATGATCATTTCCTCTATCACGCTGCCTAATTATGGCCTGTTTCATGTTGAGCGGCAGGGTGTTCAACTCGAGGTTGCCAGGCCTCGTGGATGCCCGCCATTGATCTAGATTCAAGTCCACACACACTGATCTGAGCCTAGGTCACCATGGACTGGTTCGATCGGGCCAAATCTAGTACCATCCTCATCTTTGCCAGCCGTGAGAGGCAGCGCTGGTGGTAGTCTGAAAATAGTTCCCGACTCGGAACTCGGAGTCTATGTACTATAGACACCTGTTCCTTATCTCTTCCTACCTTCAACATCATGGTTTCCGTAACACATCCTCAGGTTGCAATTATCGCAGCGGGAGAAATGGGCGCTGCAGTTGCTGGTAGACTCACTGGGGCTGGTTGCACGGTATACACTGATCTGGACGGGCGCTCCGAAGCAACACGGCAACGCGCCAAGGAAGTTGGAATGCATGATGCACCTTTAGACGACATCGTAGTCAAAGCGGACTGGATATTGAGTATACTACCTCCCCGGAACGCAGTTTCGCTCGCTGAAAAAGTTCGGGACGCCGTCGCGAGGCAGTGCAGACAAGGCAGGACCGGTCCTTTGGTGTTTGCGGATTGCAACGCTGTCAGTCCGGAGACGGTGAAGCGGATTGCAGGGGTGTTTGCAGGCACAGACATCAATTTCATCGATGCCGGCATTATTGGAGGCCCGCCGAAAGTTGGCCACGATCCCACCTTTTACGCATCTGCTGAACCGGAGGATAAACATATTCTCGATGGCTTTGCAGCTCTCTCCCAGTATGGGCTGAAAATATCGCTGCTGACGGGAGAGGGTGCAAGTGTGGGGGATGCAAGTGCGCTCAAAATGTCATATGCGGTGAGCAGGCTTCCGTTCTGAATGTACCAGCAGAACGTTAGAGCGGCACGTAAAGGGGATCACCAAGGGAACAATTGGTTTATATACGACAATGATCTTGGGTAGGCGAATAGTAGATAGTGCGGTGATTGCATGCTGATAGGCTCACATTAGCTGCACATGCATCATCGCCAGCGACCGCTGAAGCATTGATGAAAGAGCTGAGCACGTCGCAGTCCGGAGCAATGGAGCAGATGACGAAGGCCATACCAAGGATGCCTCGAAAAGCCTACCGGTGGGTGGGAGAGATGGGTGAAATCGGGGAATTCGTGGGCGGGAGAGAAGGGGATATCTATAGAGGACTGGCTAGAACGTATGAGCGGATCGAAAAGTCTGTGGAAGGGGACCAAGCGGACGTGGAGGCATTGTTGCGGTATGTGGAAGAGGCGCAGAAGGCGGAGAGGAAATGAATCATGGTCGGAATTCAGGAACGCGTTACCCCCCAAGGTGGAGCTGTCGTTGGTCGGCAAATACACACGGCAACCGCGCAACTTCTTTCATTTCAGCGCGTCAATCGGGGCGTTTTGATGGGGAGTCCCCGGAAAATGACTGACACAATGGCATCACCCCCATGTCAGATAATTGAGCATCCTCGTCGGTTTCTTCGTCGGGAGCGATGGCGTTCGAGGGTCGAGGTGGCCTGGCAATAACCGAAGTAAGCGAAGGTACTTACGGAGACGTTACTAAACGGGATTACGGGAAGGGTATTAGTCTCTATCTGCACCCAACTTCGCTCTCTGCAAATTTTCAACGTTTGAGTTTGGCGTTCCGGCAGTCCGAGGCCAGCTCAGTACACCGCAGTGACAAGCCATAGAACTCGAGTTTTGTATTTTACCTTTCGGAACCCCAGTCTGCTCTTTACTCTTTCTCCTCTTCTTCTTTTACCCGCACGCGATCCGCAAACAGAGGCCAGAACTGCGCTCAATGGCCACCGTCGAACCCGATAATACCCTCGATCAGACCCCGGCCATGGCGCCACCCGAGCAGTCTCCAACGACCAAGCCAACTGACGCAGTCCCCAACAGCGCCTCCGCCCACTCTGCGATAGTAGTACCGCAAGTGAACGTGAACGGCGAACCGCTGCAGAGCCCCCGGCCCTCTACCACATCCTCACCACCGTTTGATCCGGATAGCTCGACCTGGGGCGCGAATTTTTGGGTGACGCTCGTCGATCCGCAGGTGCGTCGTGTCTTGCCCTCTGTGTCGTCGATGACCTGTACGAGCGCCGTCCCGCTTCTTCAAAGACCAGCACGACCTTCTTTGCATGTCCAGCAACGGGCCAAGTGAGCTGGGACCCTCCAGTGGGCACCTTTGTGTGAGTTCGTGTTGTCTCCAATTTCAAATCACGGTGCTCAGTTTTATCTCATTTCCACACTTTCAGTCTCCCCCCCAGCGATGATGGCGAGTGGTGGGAGCTCACTGACGAATCTCGTGGCGGAATACCATATTATTATCAAACTAAAACAGGGGAGACCGTATGGGAGCGCCCGAATGGATTCGTCATTCCCCTGACTGTCATACAAGTAACTGTGTTCCCTACAGTCACTTCCGACTCATGCTCACCGCGACTCATTTTGTAGCAAACAGCTCTCGGTCGTCGTCTCTCCCAGACCGGTATGCGTAGAAAGGCATCGAACAGTGTCCAGCCCGCCACGCCAGACCGCCAAGCCCATCGCAAGGTTAGGACGCATACCGGCGGCGTTGACAAGGATACCCGTCATGTCTCACCTCGATCAGGCGACGCAGATCCGCAACAACCGCCTTCGCATCCGACCATCCGTGCTTCTCCGGGGCGGATCGCGGTGTCGACGAGCACGAGCCCCGCTAGGAAGCCACACCCACAATCTCCGCCTGTCAGACGCTCTGTCACCAACGACCACCACGTTCAATCGAATGGGACGACGACCCGCGGCCGCCCGAACGGGCTGCATACCAATCTCCCCCCGATTCCTGCCTCGCCGTACGCATCAGAGCCCTCTACCCCCGGTTCTCGTAAATCGTTATCACCTCGTTCTACAAATGGCAAGTCGAATCCCAAGGAGGAGAAACTGCACCCCAATGGTATCAGCAACGGCGCGGTGACCGATATCGAAGACGGGACTCCATCGCGATCGAGATCCAAGTCTTCTTCATACATGCCCTATAGATCACCAGCACCACAAAGTTTGAACGCCGCGGTGGAGATGCTCTCATTATCGGAAAAGAGATCAACGTCAGATCACGGTCACTCCTTTACACCTCGTCCGAGTCCTAGTCTGGGTGCTGCAGAGATCAGTAAACCGCGTTCAAGCACGAGTAGTTCGAGTTCAAAGTCCAAGGAGAAACGCGATCCTTCGCTGTCCCCGACGAAGAATCTGCACATGACACATGGTGCGTTTTGGATGACACGGAGTACGTCAACGCCGCCGACCGTGAACGGCAAAACTATCAGTAACCCCATCCCGAACGAAGGTGAGGTGGATTCCTCGACGAGAATGCTAATCTTAATCATGCTCGACAGAGGCTTCGTTGGAGATGAGCCCCCTGAAGAACCGCTCGACCCGTAGACCTATTCCGGTCGCAGCATCGGCGAGCACTCTGCCTTCCTTTGATAGTTGCCCCACAACGACGCTTGCATCAGGGTTCGTATCCCGACGCTTTATCAAACAAACAAACGTCGTTGATAGTTTCCTCAGGACGTACCCTGTGCTCCCTCATGACCTCGCTTCCGACATTCAACAGTTCTCAGAGTCAGAATACGCCAAACAATATTTTTCTACCCATCGTACGGGCTTTATTTTCCGCCGCAGAGTCCCCGTGGCACAGATGATGACATGGCAAAAGGCTCCACTCACTTCGCCCCTCCTCGCGCTAAACCGGTCTTTGAAGGCGGACGCTGTCAAGATCTTCAAGGTGATTCAACACATCATGGGCGACCGCGAGCGGGAAAAGCCTGCTGGCATACCTGTACCTGTACACAACGGATCCACGACGTCACTCCCAACTAGCTCGATGGGCCTCCTCGAGGAAGAGCGATGGTTACTGAGTGAGGGCCTCACCCACGGAGAGCTACGAGACGAGATATACTGCCAGTTAATGAAACAACTGAGCGGCAATCCGAACCAGGAGAGCGTTTTCAAAGGATGGCAGATGCTCTGTGTGCTACTGATCGCGTTTCCCCCATCGAAAAACTTCGAGACTTACCTCCGCTCTTTCATTCTCCAACGGATACCCCAATCTGAAGGCCGCGTGGACGTCATGGCTAAGCACTGCTTGCGTCGACTATCTGCCATATCAAAGAAGGGCCCAAGAGGAAAGCCGCCGTCCGTCGCGGAGATCGAGACTGCGTCTGACGCGGCGTTCAACCCGTCCACATTTGGGGAATCCTTGGATGCAGTCATGCGACTTCAAGAACGTAACTATCCGAAGGAGAAGATCCCGATCATCTTGCCATTTCTCGCCGACGGCATCCTCGCGCTGGGCGGCACGAGATGCGAAGGCATCTTTCGAGTACCTGGCGACAGTGATCTCGTTTCGGAGCTCAAGATTAGAATCGATAGGGGATATTACACGCTCGAGAACGTCGACGACCCACATGTGCTTGCGTCACTGCTCAAGCTGTGGCTCCGCGAGCTCCTGGATCCGCTCGTCCCTGAAGAGCTATACAACGACTGTATTAATGCAGCCGCTGACCCGGCTTCTTGCATAGCGATCGTCCAGCGATTGCCCACGATCAATCGCAGGGTCGTGGTCTTTATCATCAGCTTCTTGCAGCTGTTCCTGGAGGAAAAGGTATTGGCTAGCACAAAGATGACGGCTGCGAACATGGCGCTTGTTTTGGCCCCGAATCTGCTGAGATGTAGCTCGGATTCGATGAAGGTCGTGTTTACGAACTCACAGTGAGTGGACCCTACGATGTATTCGGTTCGCAGCACCCAATTGATTCGAATCGTGCGAGTCAGGTTCGAACAGGTCTTTGTCTACAACCTGTTGTTGCACCTCAATTGTAACAAGGTCGACGAGGACTACGTGCCCATTCACGGGCGAGGCGCGAGTCTCCCTAGCTCGCCGAAATCCCGCGCGGCCAAGTCTCGAAATAACAGGAGATGAGATCGTCGCGACTACTTGCCAAGCCCGAGGAATGCACCCAGGTCCAGGATGGCTAGTACTGGCTCTTCCCACATCTTCCTCTCCGTTTGACGAAGCGTCGTTATCGTTCGTTCTCCCTTGGAACTGTTTGAACGCTTTCCACGTTCCTTGACTCGCAACTCGTCACGACTCAGACCGAAAAGTCAACCATCCCGCTCGTTTTTACCCTGTCCCACTATTTTGCTTCCGCTCGTTGTACTTCAAAATGCACTTATCGATACTAATACCAATACCGACATCAATATCCCAAACCGCTCGCACGCTTCATCCATCGATACTTTCTTTTGCTTGCTTTGAATACCATTGGTACTTGTTGCTTCTCTCACTGGCACGAACTCTGCTTTTCATTCTCGTTTACCTTGTTTTCGTTTCTTGGTTACTCTGCTTTTTTTCACGTGGATGGACTCTCCTTTTGTTTTTGTTTTGTTTCTTGCAGAGGATTCAGAACCAGTTTGTCAACCATTTATCGACTGACAGATACTCGTCTTTTTTGTAATAGTTCTACACTGCTTGCCATTTTCTCCCTTTTCTCTCCTTGCTTTGCTTTTTTTGTCTCTCACTCTACTTTCTTCGAGTCCCTTTGGTACAACAACACACAACGCACACTCCTCTTCGATGAGTATGTTTAATGGTATCAAGAGAGTTAAAGGAAATAGAGGTGAATATGCTGGAGCGACTTGTAAGCTGTGTACATAGTAGTAGATGGCAACTGAAGAGTGCTCCACTATTTGGCTGCGTTTAGCAGTGGATGGAAGCGTAAGCAAACTTCATTTTTTTCTTGTCAAGCAATCAAAATGTTGGCCTGTCGACCTCGTCTCTTCGCTTCCACTTTCTCTCGCTACACTTCTACTTCCTCACCTTCGCACGATTCGATATTCACTGCGCCCGAGTCACCTTGGGATCATGTCTTTTCCGACCTCGACTCCCTCCCGCCCATCGAACCCGCTACTTCGTCTAGGCCCCCCGCCGCCCATCGAATCCGCGCGCGCCTCAGCGACGGTCATGATTCTTCCCCCGTAGCGCGTAACAGGGACTCCCATGGCACCGGCAGTCCTGACCGCCAACCCTCCATCCCAATCTCGGTTCCGCTCGTGCAGCGCGCGTCGTCCGGGCCAAGACGCCAACGCGCGTCCATCAC
>JBBPRP010000831.1:0-10205 GCA_038093135.1 Leccinum longicurvipes
TCATGTTTTCACCGTTCTCCTTGAGATGATCGAGCAAGGGGAGTAGTTTAAGGGTAGACAGGGCCGAGCCGGTCTAGACAACAGCTAAGGGCTTTGTCTATTTGTCAAGAATGACCTACTTTGACTCCATTGCGATTGAATATGTCAGGAATGACACCATTTGCGTCAGAGTGATGACCAGGGAACCACCAAACCCCAACGATGGGTTGGGGAGCAGTTTGATGGAAACATACGGACAAGCAGCGTTCGACGTGTCCATCTTGAACGGAATGAAGAGAAATGCGCGCAGAGTCCCGAACTACTGCTATCGTCTGACCTGATGATGTTACCATGAGCCTGAGCGGACGCAAAAACAAGGATGAAATGCACCGCTGGGACTCCAAACTAGAGCAGCGACCGTGGCTAGAGCATCATCATCATCCCCAACATCTACTTCCCACTTCCTTGAACCTTGCAGCTTCCAAAGGCTCAACTTGTCATGCCCGCCTAGTCGCGATATCAACACGATCAAATCTTTGTCCGGACAACACGCCGAGGAGAGTAGACGGCACGGCGAAGGAAAGCGGAGAGTTGCGAGTGATGCGAACGCGTTACTTTCCATTGAGAAACACAACGTAGTAGATTTGACTTGGACTCTGACAAAAAAACTTTTGAGACGCGCGGTCGTTCGAAGTTCATTAGAGCCTTCGCGGTGTAGAATAGAGGCTTCGCGCCACGTGAAATGGTGCTTCCCACAACTACCCGCTTACATAGCAAAGTTAACGTTCAGTATCCTACTTCAGATCTTTAATTCAAGCTTCAGGCCAGCTTGTTTTGATTTCGTCATGATTGTCATGGCCGACTATACTACTTATCGCTTGCCGCCCTTCCGTTTTCCCATCCCGCCGATTGCGTCACCTTTCTTCGCTCTCATGCCCTCGCCGCGTCCCTTCCTTGTAGACGAGTCTTGCTCAAACACGCTCACCCTGCGTGATCTTGTCGTTGACTTTGAGTTGTGCTTCAGTCGTGCGGGTCCTTTGTTCTTCAGAGCCTCTCCGATCTTCCCGGTTTTGGCAGCCTTCTTCGCTGCGCGGATACCAGCGTTGAGGCTGGCACTATCCCCAATCTCCTTATCCACTTCCATACTCATTTTACGTCGCTTCGCCCTGCGAGATAATCCTGCGTACTTGTCCCTCTTTGGCTGAAGCATCACCATCAGTAGAATAGATTAATTTCAGCTTCTGTACTAACTTGGCTGACGTTTTCTGATACGGCTTTCTTCGCGGAGGCCGCGGAACCACCGTGTTCATGACCTTGTTTACTCAGAGCTACGTATGACAGGACGTTAGTACTGCTCCCTCATTAAAGCAAATGGCCGAACCTGCTGCCTTTGATTTTTCTTTCCCACTTTGAAACCAAGTCCTGGCAGGTCTAGAAAAGATTTCAGACTCGTGCTCGATCATATTCTGTCCCTTTTTCAGCTCCATCTCTGCCCGTCGTATCTAGATGTTGAAATTAGAAACTGACGATGTTATTACGAGGAGTGGACGTACCTGCTTTTCTTCCTTCTCTTCCTGGATGACCGAAGCTATTTCTGGTTTCAAGCTTTCGACCTTGTTAGCCCATCGAGTAACTACATCCGCCGGAACAATTCTATGTCTGATGTTATCTTCTCCATTACTGTGCTTAACAACAGCCTTGAGCATTTTACGATCACCCTCCCCAACTAACGTTAGGGAACTGCACATTTCAGGTAAATATCATCAACGAAAGATATCCACACGCACCGACCAGACTTCCCTGCTCTAGCTGTCCGACCCACACGATGAAGATACTGGGGTAACTGATTGGGCATGTCATAATTGATCACAGTTTCAATGCCCTTAATATCGAGTCCGCGAGCAGCCAGGTCTGTCGCCATGAGGAAGCTGACTTGCCCGTCACGAAATAAGCGAAGGGCTTCAAGGCGCTAACAACTTGTTGGTTAACGCTCTGGAAAACTTGAAGTACACAATGTCTTACCTGTTCTTGTGAAAGGTCCCCATGTAATTCTTCAGCCTTCATGCCAAGAAGACCAAAAACAATCCGAATTTGGCGTGCAAGTTTCTTACTGCGGAAGAAAACAATGACACCTTGTCTAAATGATCTTTTGCAAAGGGTCACGAGCAAGGCAGTCCGATCTGCTTCCTTCCCTGCGCGGACTCGGACGAACTCCTGGACGAGTCCTTTCGCTGTTCTGTGTTTTGGGTCGACAAACAGACGGACAGGTTTGTTCAGCGACATCTTGACCAGCTCGTCGACGGAATCCGTCATGGTAGCGGAGAAAAGCATCGTTTGCCGTGAGACAGGGCACGCTTTGATGATTTCACCTAGTTCATCTGCGAAACCTTCCGAAAGCATGCGATCAGCTTCATCCAGCACAAGGACATCAAGTGCATCAAGTGTGAATAAAGGCGAATTGCGAAGATGATCGATGAGCCTGCCAGGCGTCGCGATTACGATATCTGGGAAGGTTCGTAATACTGCCTCCTGGGATTTCAAGGATAGGCCACCTAATAGTTCTGAATTAGCACAGTCCAGTACGAAGACGGTGTTCACTGACCGACTGCTAAACAATACCTAATGTCGGTATACGCAGCTAGCTTAGAGGTAACTTCGAAGCATTGTACTGCAAGCTCCCTTGTAGGGACAAGAATAAGGCACCGTGTCGCAGCTGCATGTTTTCCTTTCTCTCGATATAGGAGACGCTCAAGTAAAGGGACGATAAATGCTGCTGTCTTTCCCGAACCTGTCACGGCATTCCCAACGATGTCTTTGCCTAATAGAGAAACAGGGATTGTTGCGGCTTGAATTGGGGTAGGAGAAACAAATCCAAGAGTGTTGAGCGCCTTTTGAATGGGACGTGATAAATTCATTGTCAAAAAGGAGGTGTGGGCGTCCTGGTGGACTTCAGATGAAAAGAAGGCTGCCTTGCGGTCTTTCTCTGCCTGTGTCTCAACATCCGAGCTGTCCGAGGATTCAATATCTTCTGCGTCGATGACTTGCTCGTCCGACTCAGAGTGCTCGTCCGACGTTGCCAGTGGGTCCTCATCCTCGTCATGGGACGCGTCCGCTTGGTGGAGAATGCTCGCTTCACTAGAGATATCGGTATCACTTGCTACGTCACTTTCTTGCTGAATGTCGTCGTCATCACTTCGTTTACGCTTCGCGCTGACTTGCTTCAGCTTCCGCCTTTGGATGATCTCGTCTATGGACACCGGGTCCTACGGGGTGGGTCAACAACGCAAAAGTATAATGGCTAAATAATGCAGAAATAAATGCTCACCGGATTGGATATTTTTCTGACAACATCCCTCAATCGATCAGACTGAACCAGATCTATGTACGGGTCCTCCGACAAGTCAAAATGAAAATCTGGATCTATGCGACATTCATCATCTTGCTTGGACTTTCCATCATGTTTTTGGTCGCGTTTTTCGTCATCGGAGTCTATAGTCAGAATGAAATCCATGGTGTTGCAAGTTACGACGCGTCTGTAAGTGGGAGTAGCCGATTATTTTGCTTGTCCACGCTATGACGTCTAACTATCAACAAAGACAAACATGACCGGGAGCCACAGTTACCTACTAACTTGATCGCTTGTAAATCTCATCATTGGGCGGTTGCCAATAAGATGAGCAGACCACCAAAGGACCCATTGACTTTTCTAATTTCAAGCTTATTTCTGCTGTCGTTTCCCCCTTCCCCTGAGGCGAGACTGAACAGACCAAGCCCGAGGTTCTTACTGAAAGGCACGGAGGAAGGAGGATCCTGGCCAACCCTCGTCAGCCACATTTTCCGCGGGCTCTGGAACAGTCACCATTTACACTACGACACGAACTATTCAGTACTCGCACAAGCTTGCTCATCTCGGTTCACGCAGGAGAAAACCCAGCGAGCAACCAAAATATGTCCGGACCCAACCCAAATGATCAAGTACCGCATGATCCACAGCTAGAAACCCGAGGCCCGAAACCTGATGTGAAATCGCACCATGAACGGATTGATCTACGTCGAATTTCTAAGATAGTGAGTTTATTGCTTCCCTCAAGAATGCTCGGTCTTCGGTGCTTGCTCGTTTTCTCGTGTTGTGCATGGTGTGTTCTATTCTGGGCGCGCAGGTCATGATACGTACGTCCATGAAGTTTCTATGACGGTGTTCAACGTCCCAAGCGAACAAACAAGCTTCCTGTTATCACATGTACATTGGCTTGGGCAGCGGCGAAGCGCCAAGCTCCAAGGCTTTGGTAGTCAGTGTCGCCCATGAAGTCGACAGTGAGCGTGGCGGAAACGATGTCACAAATCACATGTCACGTGTGATGAATGAATGAATCGATGTTTCGCTCACGTTTTTGAGAAATGACTTCAACACAATACGTCTTAGTATGAGCGAGCGGAATTTGCCAGTGCCACCAGAACTGGAGTGTCTTTCCACGTTTATTGATTCTCATACAGAATGCATAGCAGGGTCTAGCAGGGAGCTCCGTTCCATTGCTCTTTGTGCAACCAAGCACATCTTCGACTGGGGTGAGATTGACTTTTCCAAACATTTTTGGAGAATTGTTGAACGCTTTGACTAGCACTTGAGACAGAGAAATCGTCGAAACCTCACCTGGGCACATTGCTAGCCACACTCACTCAATCAGCTCCGCCACAAACGAGGTTGCGTAGCGCCACCTCAACACGAAAACGCGATTCTAGCCCGTTTCAAAAACCTCAAAAACATATTGATGTTCGAGAAACACCCCTTCCGTCTCTCTTGATCGAGAGCATGAACACCGATCAGATATGGCAGCAATTGGACTTAAGAGCGGCGCGCATATGTGCAAACTTGCGGGCTCTGCAGGGCGACGACGAGGATGAACATGCAAATTCGGAAGGAGAAAACAGTGACGATGACGAAAGCGAGGATGAGGATGAGGATGAAAGTGAGGATGAGGGTGATGATGAGGACGAGGACGCGCAGATGGATATTGATAATGAGAATCTCTGGGAGGAGCTTAGTGATGGAGGAGAGGATGAAGGTTCAGCAACCGAAGGTATCACCGATCTTCAGGAAGATATTTCCGAGGGCGAGGAAGATGATGGGCCTCCAACCTCAATGTTAAACGTTATTCGCAGCCAACACAAACAAAACGCCTCGAAGTCACATTCTCAGGGATCCTTAGGCCTTAATGATGGATTTTTCGATCTTGCATCCTTCAATACAGAAACGAACGAAGCAGAACAAACAGAGGTAACCAAAAGAAGACTAAATTTCATCACAGACGAGGATTCTACAGAAGAATCCGATGTCGACCTTTTTGGCTCAGTGGATGACTCGACGATTGAAGGAATGGATGACGGTCTTGGTGAGTATCCACACATGTTAGTGGTCGTTCTCATTCCTAGCAACAGCGACAGACCTTTTTTACGCCGACTTTTTCGAACCGCCGCGGGGAACGCAGAACAAAAGCGCCAGGTCATCAAAAGTTCGGTTCCATGAACGAGTATCCGTCAAGAAGATAAAGGCAGTGGGGAAGGGCCTACCACTCTCCTTCATAGATGACGAGGACAGTGATGAGGAAGATGGCGACGATTTTGACGACGACAGTAGTTAGTGTTTGTTCATGTGACTAGTGTCACGTGATAGTATATATCGCGTACGCCGCAGCTCTCTTTCCAACATCATCCTGTCTTATCCAGCATGTGGAAGCGCAAAGACAAGTCGCTCATCCCGCCCGTTCAATCAAACCTTGTACCACCTAGTGGTGCGTCTCGCGGTTCATCGCGAAGCACCTCACCTCTTCCAAGTTATCGTTCCAACGCCAGCACATACGTACCCAGCAGGGATGGGTTAGATCCGTACAACGCAGGGGAAAGGTCGAGATCCCAGGGTGGCTTTGACGATTATGAGCCGCCTGTCAAATCAAGCACCAGCGATACTCAGGCCCAGCTGGATCGGGCCCGTGGGGAGCTATTCGCTGGATACAATCCGGAAAAGGGAGGATCTGGCCGTTTCTTCGATGGCCCCGGGATTGGAAGAGAGCCTGCTCCTGGGGAAGAGAACGAAGAGGATGTGGAGGGTATCAAACAACAGACGAAATTCCTCAAACAGGACAGCGTCAATTCTACTAGAAACGCGCTTCGGATGGCTCGCGAGGCCGAAGAAACTGCTAGAGGGACTTTGGGCCGCCTCGGAGACCAATCTGGTGTGTCTGAATTTTTTATTGATTGCAGCTTTATTCATGAGGACTTCTCTTTTTAGAGAAATTGGCTAACACCGAACGTCACCTCGACGTGTCGAAATCTCATACACTGCGGGCAGAAGATCAAATTGACGAACTCAAGAAGCTCAATAGATCGATTTTTCGTCCAGCAATAACATTTAACAAAGATGCCAAACGCGCCGCTCAGGAGGCCAAAATACAACAACGCTATGATGATGAAAGGTTTGAACGAGAGAAGGCAATGATGGACGTCCGAGACACTCAGAATCGTCTTGGTCGGGCGGCTTCCTACGGGCAGCAAGACGAAGATATAACCGCTCCAGGCGGGTTCGGCAGCTCCGGGATCCGAACTGCGGAACAGCTTGCAGCGAGAAAGGAACAACGGAAGCGCTACCAGTTCGAGGCGGGAGGCTCAGATGACGAACTTGAGGATGAACTGGATGATAATCTTGACGAGATTTCCAAAGTCACAAAGAGTCTGAAAGCTCTTGGGACAGCCATGGGACAAGAACTTGACGTGCAAAACAAACGTCTTGATGTCATCGCGGATAAAGCTACAAACGTCGACAATGGCGTCTTCAGACAGACCGAGAGGGTAAGATTGTGTTCATCGTTTCGGCTTGGTAATAATACTTTTTCTAGCTCAAAAGGATCAAGTAGTCCTCCGTTGTCGCGGAGTTGGCGGGAGCAACAATTTCACCGAGGATCGACAAGCCTACACTAGATACCTTCTACCCAACAGCTTGTCGTGGATGCAACGATTGTTTCTAGATGTATAAGATAATGTTACTGATTTTATGAAACGGCACCGTAATCGAACCCGTGATCACCCGAGGGCAGATATCGACACAGATGTTTGCAGCAGCAATTGAGGAACACACGGAGTGGGATAACATGAGCAATTCGGATAATACTTGTTGCGTGTACGATGAGTATCTGGATGGGAGAACACAGCCACATATGTAACGTACACCGGGAGTGTGAGAAACGGATCCTGGCCGACGCTGTCCTTCCCTGCAGTAAAAGTCGTCTCGTCGCCTTCAGCACCTCTGGGCTGAAACATTTGATACCCCACCCAGTGACATCTTGTGTCATATCATGCGCTCGTTTTATTCACTACCGCTCGTTCTCAGTGTTTTCCTACTCTTCTCGCGTTGTCAAGCTCAGCGCTTGCACAGGCGTGAGCAACCTCCCACTCGACATGGACGCGCAAATAATCTGTACAGCTCGTTCGATGCAAAGAACAAAAGAGATACAAACGTTGCTTTCACATACTTCGCTGATGGACTGTGAGACCGTACTACCACTTCCCTTGCAATCACCTGATTTGTCCTTCAGAGGTGCATGTGGCACTACGAATGGACCCAACGACAACGTATGTCTCGTTGGTTTGCTATCCCTACACGCACCATCATTCACTTGATACATTCAGATTGTTGCATTAAAC
The DNA here is from genome assembly GCA_038093135.1 of Leccinum longicurvipes. Lineage (NCBI taxonomy): Eukaryota > Fungi > Basidiomycota > Agaricomycetes > Boletales > Boletaceae > Leccinum > Leccinum longicurvipes. Next base: position 7,675 of record JBBPRP010000831.1, read on the forward strand.
GCTGCTGTGAGCGCTGGGTTGCTGTCTATTTTAACTCGTGGTTCTCACTGCAACAGGAATTTGACGGTGGCGCCCATTGCTTTGAGATGATCACTATTAATATCAACGGAAAAACGGCACAGGCCCAGATAACAGATATGGCAAGTAATCAGGAACACTTCTAGGCGAACACAACTCATTTATGTCTTCCGTCTCCAGTGTGCTGGCTGTTTGCCGGGTGGTCTAGACTTTAGCCAAGGCCTTTTTGAGTACTTTGCACCGATCTCGCAGGGAGAACTTCAAGGGTCCTGGGCCTACAACAATGACATCGCAACGTCAAGCTCAACGCCTCCGCCAACCTCTACCAGTCAGACACCTCCTCCAACCACAACCGGGACTTCTACTTCTTCGGCATCTTCGGTTTTTTCATCCACTTCCACATCCTCGACATCAACTTCAACCCCCACTGTTGTTCCCACATCCCAGGGTCCGCAAATTATTGCAGAAACCAATCTCGCCTTAGTGGAGTTTGGTGTATTCCTCGGGGCTCTGCTTAGGCTTTCCGGTTGATGTGTTTTCGGTCCTCACTGTAGCACTGGGAATGTTTGTTCTGTCTTCAGTGTTGGTGTTTCCGTGGCGGAAATATAAAGATTCGCTCTACTTAATCTTATACAATGGCTGCCTGAACAATCTGCAAAAACCCGACCCTGTCTTTCCCACCTGGCTCCCCCTTCCGCCCGGCCTTCCAAAGGTAGTAAAGTCCTTTGATGCTGTCCGTGAGTGCTTTGTCTTCCGCCTCGTCAGGAGAATACGAATGAAAGCTGGGTAGAGGGAGTCCATCGGTCCTGATTGCAACAGGGGAAATAACTGATGCATTGATATCTCCGTTAAGCATTGGGGGTGTGGCCAGCTCAGAATCTGCCGCGGTCTGTGCTGATGAAGGGTCGAGGCTGTATGCTGAAGGCGATCGCTCCAAAGATGGGTCATCAAAATCGGGAGAGTAGGTGTCGTTTCGAGGAGATATTGAGCTGAGAAGGTGCGCAAGCACGCTCGGGGATGGGGGCCGCACTCCAGATGTGAGAGTGCGGGAATGGATGGCATCCACTGGGACGTTTATGACGTTACCATGCTGTGGTGGGAGGGACAGAACAGATTCATCGCCGTTGAGATATGCGGGCCGGAATTTGCGGTTGATCGGCAAAGGGGAAGGTATCGTGGAATCAGCGGAACCTGGGGAAGCGGAGGTGTTAGCTTGGAAGTCAGGCGACAGGAATTAGTGTGGAAATAGACACCTTGCACGGAATTATACTGAGCCCAATACGCATCTTCTGCGTCGACGATATCAGGTTTCGACGCGCTCGATGGAGGCAAAGGGGAGGTCAGATCATCGCCTGTCGCACCGTAGGCATCCCAATAGGAGTCGTCGTCGGCATTGGTGCTGCGATCGGCTTCAGCAACGCGATCCAGGGACGAATATTGCAGAGGACCTGCCGCAGACACAGAGGTGCTGGCAAGGGACTCTTGCGGGGTTGAGAAAGAAGGATGTGGGAAAGGCATTAGTCGGAGGTCGTGATACTTCCAACCATCCGTGGCATCCCAATGGAAGAGCATGCAGAGGCCGTCAGCACTCGGGGATATTTGTACATGCGCAAAGATGGATTCGAGGTCTGAGGTATACCGTGTTGGGTAGCTGACCTGGTCAGGGATGGGATGCAGACGGTCGAGGAGGTCAATGACTTTGGCGTTGTCAGAGGACGGCCAACACAAGTAGTCGACAGGGGAAGAGGGGGATATCTGGAGGAAGTGGTGTCGCTGCTGGAGAGGGACAGAGATGAGGTGCTGCGGGAAGGGATCTGTAAAGGGGGAAAGATACTGAAGGACGAGCTGGACAGTGTGAGGAGGAAGGGGGTGCATGATGGTAGACGCGGTTCAAGTTCGCGTGATACAGTGCTAGCTATTCGGATCAGAGCATGTGCATGAGACCCCCCCCAGGCTAATCCGACACCCCCCTCATGACCTCGTTATTTTAATTCTGACTCTCACGAACGAGCGCACACCGCTCGACGACGTTCCCTCGCTCAGCGACGCCCCTTCAACGCACTCCTGCAGTCATGCGAGTCTACCTCTTGCTCGTCTCCCTCGCATTCCCGCTGCTCTCTGCTGCACAGGTATTTCTTCTTCTCCCTTCACCCCATCCTTTACTCACATCATCCCTTTTCCTTTTGCAGTCTTCGCAAGTGTCTCCTCCTTGAATCACCCACCCCCCGCATCCTAACCTCTCCCTAGTAATAGCACGCTCACTTCCTCCACCACCCCCGCCCCGTCATCCTCCGGCACTGTTTCTCCCTCAGGGTCAGGCACCAACTCGAGCTCAACTATCAGTGGAAATTCAACCTCTTCCTCAACCTCTTCAACCCCCACCTCCCCCCTACCGACCGCTCCTTCCTCTGTCGCGGGTGCAAATGGAGATGGTCCCGGTGGTGGCGCACCAAGTCCAGGAACATCTGCATCTGGTGGGATATATGGTCCACCAGATGGCTACATCTCCGGTG
>JBBPRP010000832.1:0-10201 GCA_038093135.1 Leccinum longicurvipes
TCAATCAATGATTTGACTGAGATTCTAATCATGATTACAAAAGCTCAAAAACCCTTTCCATGACATGGCTGTTTTAAAATGGTCATATCTCAGTGATGTGTGAATGGAATCAAATGACCCAGGGGGCAATTTGGTATCCAGGAGTAAGTACTATGTATAACTCCATCAAAGCTAAGTGTAATTCCCACAGTGATTGGCAGTGCATGAAGCACACTGCCGTTGGGGTTAGTATAGAAAGAGTTTTTGAGGTCACTGTAAGTCCCTGGTGAAACAACCCTAAGCATGAGCTTCAATCAGGTCACCACTAGACAGTATATGACTTACCAGCTATTAAGCTGTAAAAGCTTTCTAAGCTTGAGCAGTAGAGCTTGGAGGAAAAGAGCAAGAGAACCAGACTAGAGGGCATCCAGCTGGGTCCTTGGAGTTTATATACTATTTTACTGTTTGTACATATTTGTACACACTATAACTATACATGGTAATGTTACATGATCCTTCTGGAGGCTATGTATGTATTTGAAATGATTAGTGAGCATATGAGTCATGGGTGGTCATGATGAGTCATAATTCCTGTGCTCTGTACAGGTATGCATAGCCTTACATAGGAATGCGCAGCATCAGATGGAAAAGAAGTACATAGCCATAAAATGGAAGTATACATGACTAAAATAAAAGTCATGAGGTGGGCATGTGTTTGCCATGAGGCAGAGATAAGCATGGCCTTCAGGTAATAGTTTACCCAGTGGCTGTAGTGCAGCATAGGGCATGAGGGTCATTCCTTGGATGGGCATAGCCATCAAGGCTATGGTGTGAGAAAAGAGACTTAGTATCTTTTCGTGTTGTGATATATAGGGGCAAAAGTGAGATCATAACACCTGGAAATTAAAACAAAAATGTCAAATGCATATCATCCACAAACAGATGGGCAAACAGAGCAGATGAATAGAGATCTACAACAATACCTCTGCCTCTTCACCACTGAAAACCAACATGATTGGATAAACTAGCTGGCTCTTGCCCAATTCTCATACAATTCAAAGCAACAGTCTTCCACAAAGAAATCCCTGTTTGAACTCACTCAAACATATGCACCATGCATGGGATTTGAAAAACATACATGTATGACACCTTCTGCCACAGACTTTGTCAGAAACACTAAAGATGTACTTAATAAAGCCACAAATAATCTAAAAGCCACTCAGGAAGTGATGAAAAAGAAAGCCAGCAAACACTATACAGAAGCCTCATCTTATTCAATTGAAGATCTAGTCTAACTTAGTACAAATGATCTATGTCTCACTAGACCCTCATGAAAACTAATAGAAAAATGGATTAGACCTTATTCAGTCACTGCCCTTCTCTCTAATGCAATCAAACTACACCTCCCAAAAAGCATGCATATTCAAAATCGCTTCAACATCTCCAAGGTCAAGCCTTACAAGGGGCCTTTAGATGGACAACTGGTGGATAAACCTGGTCCTATCCATATTACATCCAAATACAAGGAAGAGTTTGAGGTGGATTACCTCATGGATTCCAGACTCTACTGGAAAAGGTTAGAGTACCTAGTCCATTGGAAAGGTTATGATGAAACAGAACAAACATATGAACCAGTTTCTCATCTCACTTGAGCTAAAGCTACAGTTGACCTGTTTCACAAAAGAAACCCAGGCACCCCTCAGAAATTAAGGGCTGTCTTTAATAGCCTCCACTCTATGTGGGAAAATATGGAGCCACTCATGTATGTATCTCCCTCATGAAACATCCTATGTATGCCTGGAAGTTGTGCCCTAGAAGGGGGGGTGGTGTTACAATCCCAGTTTTACCCCTATTATATCACAACATGAAAAGATACTAAGTCTCTTTTCTCACACCACAGCCTCAATGGCTATGCCTTATCTCATGATACCCCTCACATTTCACTCCATGCTACACTATCACCACTGGGTAAACTATTATCTAAAAGCTGTGCTTATTATGTATGCCTTATGGCAAACACATGCCTACCTCATGTCTCTTATTTTGGCTATGCACACTTCCATTCTATGGCTATGTGCTTCTCTTCCATTTGATGCTGTGCATTCCTATGCAAGACTATGCATACCTGTGCAGGGCACAGGGTTCTTGACTCATACCATATGCTTACTGATCATTTCAAATACATACATAGCCTCCAGAAGGATCATATAATACTACCATGTATGGTTATAGTATGTACAAACATGTATAAACAATAGAATAGTATATACATAAACCCCAAGGGCCCAGCTGGATGTCCTCCAGTCTGATTCTCTTGGTCTTTTCTCCCAAGCTTTACTGCTCAAGTCTAGAAAGCTACTACAGCTTACATAATAGCTGGTAAGTTGTAAGCTGTCTAGTGGCAACCTAAACATAGCTCACACTTAGGGTCATTTCATCACCCAGCTGACTAATGGTTTGTCAGCTGGAACACACAATCAAATTGGCTATAGAGAGCTGACTTGATGTTATTGTGAATGAGGAGGTGCAAACAGAAGCTGTGGACACCCACCCAACCTGGGGCATTTGAACCAGCTGGAAGCAACCCTGAACCCTGAATCAGGCAACAGGAAAGATGAGCACAAAGGGGAGTGCATTCTCTCACCAGAATTGGGGTGGCCAAATGGCATCATACCACTTGTCCATTGTACAGTAAGCCGGAGTGATGAGATACTGGATAATATTATTGCTGAGACACTGATGTACCTCACAACAAACCAGGATGATGACACCCTACTTGCCTCTATTGTGGCCCCAGACAAGCTCAATCCTAGGGCTTAAATGTGTGAGTGACTGCCTCAGTCATGATTACTGCTGGATAACATTTTTGTGTAGGATACAAGTCATTTCCACCATCTTGTCAAGCCTGTTTCACCCCACTGCTTATTCAATTTTCCTATCTTCCAGCTGCTCCTTTTCTCCCACCACTCATTTGAACCTCAAGCCATTGCCAGTGAGCCTATCTTAGTTCATATACACTGAGCAACAAAACTGTTGCAATGTTTGCAACACTTTGATTAGAATGTGAATACTGGGTGATACATTGAAGATAGACCCCCTAACCTGGGTATCATTAGAAAGCCCTAATCAAGGGCTTTCAGAATATATATACATTGCTTAGGTAATTCTTTCTATATCAGGAGATATTCTGAAATTAAGCAAGAATTTCTGATACTCTTGATACCAGCAACAAAACTGTTGCAATGAGTACCCTTGCTTAATTTCAGAATATTGCCTGATATAGAAAGAATTACCTAAGTAATGTGTATATATTTGGAAAGCCCTTGATCAGGGGTTTCTAATGATACCCAGGTTAGGGGGTCTAGCTTCAATGTATCATCCAGTATTCACATTCTAATCAAAGTGTTGCAAACATTGCAACAGTTTTGTTGCTCAGTGTACCATCCATTTCCATCTGCCATGAGCCTATCTCAGCTTGTATACCATCTTTTGATGTCCATTTTAACCCACCATAAGCCTATCATGGCTTGTATACCAGCTTTCAATGCCTATTTTATCCTGCCATTTGCAGCCAAACTAGCTCATATACTCCATTTTGGACACCCTTCAATCCTTTAGTTAGCCAATCACCACACTCATTTTTATATCCTTTCTGTGCTTTCCATAACTACTACTGTTTTTGGAACTGCTTTTAATCAGAATTTGTTTGCTTTCCAAGTCGTTTGAAAGCTAGAAAGCACAGCAAAAAGCTGCAAGAGCATGGAAAGCAGTGGAAAAGCTTGGCAAAAAGCAGAGAGATCTGATTTTTGTGCTTTTCAGTGGATTGTAAAGAACAGCAACAAAAGCTTGAAAAGCAGCAAAAAGCACACAAAAAGCAACTTGTGCATTTACTGATGCCATCATCTGACAGTCGTGTCTGCATTGGAATCTGATCATATTGGTGGTAGAGATTAGAGATTAAAAAAAGTTTCAATTAGCAGGAATGCATGAAGTCAGTCAATGGATACATACCTTTCATGTTATTGCCGTGTCGTCATATTCATATTGTCATTGTGCCGTGTGGTTGTTGTTCGTGAGTCATTGATCATTGAGTCGTGTCCGAGTGGCATTGTGTCGGCGTCCAATGGATCGTGTTAAGTTGGTGATAGGGATCAGGGATTAAAAAAAAATCGATTAGTGGGAGTGCACGAAGACGTCAATAACACACTTTTCATATAGTCGTTGTCGTGTTGTGTTAGATCCCTTTTGCAGGCAATCGAGTTTTGCCGATAATCATCCCTATATCTACCAAAAAGGCAAATTTCCGCCATGGACCGGTAGCTCCGACGGGATTTTACATTGGTCGTGCAGTGTGTACTACATCTGCCGCACAAACGACTGTGTCGCTACCTCTTCGTTATGAAACTCATATCCACCTTTCATTCACCATCATCTGTTCTCGATTCTCTGAAATGCTCATTAGCAGACGAAAATACATCTGAGTTTCTTGTCGTCGCCAAACTAAACAGGGTAGATATTTACTCTCTGCAGCCACAGGGTCTCCACTATGAACAAGGAGTAGAGATATGGGGAAGGATACGGACAGTAAAATTGGTTCCAATTATGGTATTTCATATCAATCAGCTTATCTGTTCTTTCGGTGATGATTGGATGTTCGACAGCATACCACTAGAATAAGCTTGTTGGTCCTCACCGATCACCCGGACCCTGAGCTTGTGTTTTTAGCCTTCTGTGTCTCCGAGTCTGGCGAGAAAAAACTCAGTGTCACTAAGCATATCGCACTGTTCGAGAGAAGTGCGCGACCAGCGGAATTCTGCCATGATGTGCTCGTGGATCCGTCAGGGACCATAGCCGTTGTGAGCATTTATACGGGAAAACTCAAGACCATCGCTCTGACACAGGAAGGTGGTTACGATAAAGAATTTGACTCATCGTTCGCATTCCATCATCTCGTTTGAGGTTACAGCTAACAAGACGCGTGATAGAATTCTAGAGCTAAATCTTCTCAGTCTTGCCTTCATTTCCACGACCACTGAGTCTTACACGCTTGCTATGCTACACTTTGATTTCCAGCGACGTCTTCAGCTTCTCGCGCGCGATATTCAAATCGACGATACGCAGCTTTCCCCAACACCATCTCAGTTACTTCCTCCGTTCACACTTCCTGGAAAGTGGTTCTCTGTCGAAGAGCAGCCACCACGCTTGATATTCGTTCCTTCTACCGAAACGAGCAGTAACGAATCGGAAGGTGGAATATTAGTCATCGGAGGGCAGAAGATTCTACTCTATGACTTAGCTTCTAGCGACATCCTCGAACACAATATTCGCAAGAGCCGTCGCATGGAGAAAAGAAAGAAGAGCAAAAACACGGAAGAAGCTGCTAATGCGAAGCAGGCAGAAAAAGAAAGGGAATGGAAGGAGAAAGCGAGTGCGATGATTACTTGGCCGTGGTCCGAAGTCACTGCGTGAGTTTTCCTAACCTAATCAACAATACTTCCAGAATCAAGAATCTCACCCTTTAAATGTGACAGCTTCTGTCCACTGACGCTGGAAAACGATACGTTATTGGTGGGCGACAGATACGGAAGACATGCAATTTTATATGTCGACAGAACTGGTGGAACGGTTTTGACACTTGTTGCCTTGGGAGAAGTGTGTCACGCTTCTTGGCGCTTGGCTCAACTGACCTATTAGTCTCATTAGGCATCTTCCCCCATGACTTTAACTTACTTGGCTAACCAAGTGGTTTATCTCGGATCTCATTTCGGTGACTCGCAATTGCTCCAGATTAGCCTGTCCCCTGTTTTCAACTCGGATTGCCGTCTAACGTTACCTATTCCTGCGTCCGTTCCCAAGCCTAGAGATTTCAGCCTCAAAAACAAAAACAAAATTGACGAAGATGCTGAAGGGATTATTATCAATGGAAATGGTAGTCACCTGATCGAACTAGAAAGCTTTAGCAACGTTGCACCGATTGTGGACGGAATCCTTGTTGACGTGGATGAAAGTGGTCAGGTGCGTAACATTTGGGCGCTTGGAGCAGTGCTAACACTTTTTACAGAATGAAATTGTTACGTGTTCTGGGGGACGGAATACAGGTTCACTTAAAGTCGTCAAGAGTGGCGTTGACTTCAGGGAGGCGGCGGTCGTGCACGGTTTATCTAATCTTGACCGCATCTGGACTCTGCGCGAAACATACAAAGATCGGTGCGTAAACGTCGATGATGAATCTTCTCGATACTCAAGTCTTTCCCCAAGGGTGACGACCCATATTGTAGCATCAACTCTCCAAGAAACGTATGTACTCCGTTTTGAAGATCCCCAAGGAACTATAGTTTCCAGTGTTGGGGATTCTGAAAAGGGCTTTCTATCGTCCCGGACGCTGGCAGTTTCCAATATCCAACGACGAATTCCAGGTGATGGGACAACTCCCAGTGTTTACGTCGATTCCTCTCTAGTCGTGCAGGTCGTCCCTGAGGGGCTTCTCCTACTAGACTACGATCCCAACCTGCGAGAGTACACACGGATAGGCGATGTTTGGACATTGGACAAGTTTTCCGATGGAAACCCTGCCAGCTGGGCACGGGAGATTGTGGCTGCAGACATCAATGCGAGTCAAGTTGTCATTGCCCTTAGTCGGGGCAGATTGGTTCAACTTAACCTCGATGGAGATCGCTTCGTGAAGCAGCGGATGCGAGAGTTTGTGGGGCCCCATCCGTTCCACTGCACCGCAGAAATATCCGCTGTGACATGCCTACCCCCTGACAGCACGAAGCCATACACAGTGAATATCGCCGTTGGATTTTGGATGTCCAGGGTCGTCAAGATTCTGTCCCTCTCGGAGCGCGGTACTTTGAAAGATGTCTGTGAAACAGGCGAACTTCCGGCCACACCACGATCCTTACTACTGTATAATTTTACGAGCGAGCCCAGAGGAAAGTTCCCACAGTCACCCCCCCACCTCCTTGTAGGCCTCGTAGATGGCTCTCTTGCAACATTTACATTCCAAAACGGCACACTAGGAGACCAGAAACTTATTTCTATTGGTAACCTTCCAGTAACGATGCATACTTGTTCCATCAAAGGTCGCTCAACGGTGTTTGCCTGCGGGAGTCGAACATCAATATTATTCTGGGAAAGAGAACGTCTGCAACACTCGCCCTTGATGCTAAAGGTACACTCAATGGTCTGGTTTCTCGCGACAATATCTTAGCTGAGTAAACCACACCACGCACAGGACATTGGTGCAGCTGCCGAACTAAACACAGCCGCGCACCCCCTTTCGGTCATCTTGGCTAGCCCGGATTCTCTCGTCATCGGAGCAGTGGCTAACTTTGACAAACTTCATATTCGTTCGGTATGCCGCAATTTCATGACTTAAATTTAAACTTCTGACTGTCGGATAGATTCCTCTGGGCCTCAACTGTCCACGCCGCATCATCCACAGCCCGGAGTTGGGAGTGTTTGCTGTTGCCTGCACCCAGTCGACACCCACTCAGGTTGGACAAGCAGAGCTTTTCGCTTCCACGGTACAGATTTTCAATCACACCTCTTTCGAAAGTTAGCGGCAACTTAGACTATTACAATCGTAAACTGATCCTTGTACACACAGAACTCAGTGAATTTGAAGTCGATCAAGGCGAAGAAGTAACCGCTCTTCACGCCTTCTCGGCAACCTTGTCAGGTGCTCCGACATCTTTTCTATGTGTAGGTATCACTTCGTATGACGACGGAGAGCGAGAGCCTTCTCGAGGGAGACTCGTCCTCTTACAAGCAAACGGCACGCGGGCCTATTTGGTCGTGATGGCATCTGTCATCGTCAAAGGTTGCGTGTACGCGATCACCTCGATGCAAAATATGATTCTAGCAGCTGTAAACAGCTCCGTGAGTTGTAATCGTGAGTTTCTGCAAGCGCGAGTTGACCTGCACCTCTTCAGGTCATTGTCTATGAAGTGGAAGTGACAGAAAAACAAGTCTCAATGACGCAATCTTCGGTGTTCAACCACAACTATATCATCACCACCCTCGTTTCCCGGGACGACCAACTGTTGGTTGGAGATGCCCTCACCTCGGTGTCCTTACTGAAGCTCAGAGGTTCCCAAATTGAACCCATCGCCAAGGACTACGGATCTTTGTGGCCAACTTGCGCAGAGCTGTTGGACCACAACACTATTATCGGAGGAAATGTAAGGATGGGATTTCTAACTGCTCACAATCCAAACTCATGCCGATCTTCAAGAGCGACTACAATCTGTTCTCCTTCCGACTCCAAGTAAACGAATTACATAAAGTGCTTGAATGTGAAGGTCACTACTATCTAGGTGACCTCGTCAACAAATTCTTGCCTGGTAAACCACGCCGTAACTCTTGCGATTCCCATGGGTACTGATTCTGTCATGAAGGCTCCCTTGCCACCCACGATGTGTCGGCTGACATACCGATGATGCCTAAACAAGTATTTTTGACCCCAGCTGGCCGAATTGGTGTCATCATTGATGTGACCGACGATGAGCTATCGCTTCACATGACGGCTCTGCAGAGGAACTTGTCGACCTTTTACGAACTCGAAACTGGTGTCAGTCATTCAAAGTAAGCGTTTCTTCCTTGATAGCTCTCCAACTACTGATGTGTGCCAGGTACCGCGCACCAAAGAATAATAACGGTCAAAGTGATCTTGAAGCAACCTCCATTGGTTTTCTTGATGGTGATTTCTTGGAATTGTTCCTCCAATACATGCTCGACGAGCAGGCTCTCGCACAAATCATAGAGGGTCGGTCCGAGCCCGAGCGGCTGACAGCTACACCGGATCGGCTACAGAAAGTGTTGGAAGGACTGCAGAGCTTGCATTGAGATGGTTGTATACAATAAGTATGTACTTCACAAGAAAGGAATGAAACTGTATTGCTCCATATGATGAATCACTTGGTTAGTTACGTAAGGGATGACTCGAGAAAGCGAAATCAAGACCAAAGACTAGTTAGGAATCTAATGGGCGCATAAAATGACGATACTGTGCCTAGCTCCATATCTTCTTGATCATCGGATAACCGAGGAGCAAAATAGAAGCCCGCAACGAGAACCAGGTAACTGCAAGTGTATCAAAGTTAGTCAGTTACTTTTTTCTGCGGTTGGACGATATACCTCAGAATGAGGATGCTTCCTCGATGGTAGTTGCTCTTGGCTTCGATATACGTGTAAGTCATCAGGAATACTGCAAGGATGATGACCACGACGTCCCAACGTGGGAAAATGAGACTAGCATTGGAGTTGCGGTGATCCATAATTTGGCAAAGCGGAAGGGAAAAGAAACATACGTGAACGAGTAGGCGATCTCTCCCATCTTCTCCGGAGCATACCAGGCGGAAAAGGCAACCATAGCAGGGATCTGGAGAAGACAAACTTGAAGCGCATACGCAGAACCGATTTCCATGCTATGAGAGTCTTCAGCCAACGAAGATATAGCATTGAATAACTCAAACCTCAACGCGATGTTTCCATGCAAAGCGAACGAAATAGCATTCATGAATTCAGTGGTATTGGGAACCAGGGCAAAAAGGGTTATGCCGAGAAACTTCTCATCGATGCCTGAGCCCTCCAGTACGACGTCCACGACATCGACCAGAAGCTCTGAATATTTTCGATAAATTTCGAGTACAATACCACTGAGGCAAGACGTACCTGCAATGATCGCATAGAGAGCAGTGCATGCCAACAACACAGCGGCGCTGGTTGTCCTGCTCCATTCGGGAGCCTCGTGCGCACCATGGTCAGTAGCACCAGTATCTGTGTCGCCCACCACAGATGTCCTGAATCGCGCTGACGAAATCGCTTGGCCTTGCTGATGTCTCAGTGCACTGACGGTTGCAACCGCAACAGCTCGCGTGAAATCATCCTTGGTCAAGCTCTCGGGTAGCTGTGTGTTTTTGATCGCAAGTTCAACACTCTCCATGAGAGGAGTCAAGTGCTGGGTTGGGGGCGGGGGCGCATACGATACACGCCTAAGCGTAGGCGAGACGGGAGAACGGGACATTGTGGCTTGCTGCTGGGACGGGGAGGACTCGACATGTTTAGGAACAGAAGCCAGTGGAGTAGAAAGTATATCATGCTGCTCGGTACAAGCAGGATCTACGCGTCTTTGTGTTTCCCGGACGGCTGGTTGCGGTGTGGTGCTGAAAGTGCGTTGATACCCAGACGGACGGTGCGCAGGCAGAATGTCGAGGGA